>PVKW010049114.1:0-14021 GCA_004027895.1 Orientallactaga bullata | reverse complement strand
GTGTGCTGTGTGACCTTTTGGCTGTAGTTTTGCTCTGTGTGCTGTGGTGGCTGGTTGGTTTCTCTCTCTCTCTGCTTGGCCCTGTGGAGAGCAGGCCGCTTCTCTTGCCATTATGGAACTTCCCCTGGATCTGTAAGCTTCAATAAATAATATCCCTTCCTCCATAACTGTGCCCGGTCTGGAAGTTCATCTCAGCGAATCTGAAGCTGTCTGTTACACCTGCGAAGCCCAAGGACCCATGTTTGACTCTCCAGATCCCACATAAGCCAGATGCACAAAAGTGAGGCAAGCACCAAGGTCAAACATGCCCACTAGGTGGTGCAAGCATCTGGAGTTCAATTTCGGTGGCTGAGGCCCTGGAGTGCCAACTCTCTTTCTCTCTCTCTCTCTCTCTCTCTCTCTCTCTCTCTGTGTGTGTGTGTGTGTGTGTTTCTCTCTTCTCTCTGTCTCTGCTTGCAAATAAATAAAAATTAAAAATAATGATTTGTTGGCCTGGAGATATGACTTAGAGGTTAAGGCACTTACCTGCCAAGCCTAAGGACCCATGTTTGACTCTCCAGATCCCACATAAGGCAGACCCACAAAAGTGAGGTAAGTGCAAGGTGGAAAATGCTCACTAGGTGGCACAAGTGTCTGGAATTCAATTTCAGTGGCTGAGGCCCTGGCATGCCAGTTCTTTCTCTGTGTCTGTCTGTCTCTCTCTCTCACTTTCTTGAAAATTAAAAAAAAAAATAGAAAAACCACAAAGGAGACTTTAATGTTGTGCCTCAACTGGTCAAATAATTCTTTGAGTTGCTCCATAGATCTGGTCATGAACCTCCATGAGGGCAGAATACCTTCCATGGCCACCATCAGCAAACACTTAAAACAGCCTGTAAACATTCCCCATAGTTTGATATCATTTCTTCTGCATGCATCACAAAATCCATAAATGCTAAATTTTGTTGATACTGGTACACTCATGGCTCCCTCTAAAAAGAGAAGGATTTTGGGATATTTGATTGTACAGACCACTAAGAGGCCAAGAAGAGGCAGATGGTCTTCAGTGACAAGTTCCCCCTGAGAGTACACTGGGGTCACTATGTGCATATTCTTCAGATAAGAACCCACCTCCCAGGCTGGAAAGATGGCTTAGCATTTAAGGCTAAGAATGCCTATTCAATCTCCAGGTGTCACATTTAGCCAGATGCAAAAGTGACACAAGTGCGAAATGCTGCCCTTGTCCACAAGGGGCACACCCATCTGGAGTTCATTCACAGCAGCTGAGAGGCCACTGGTGCACCCATTTCTCACTCTCTCTCTCACTCTCTCTTTCTGCCTCACTCTCTTTGTCTCTCTCAAATAAATAATAATAATAATAACCAGGCTGGAGATGGCTTAGTGGTTAAGGCACCCGCCTGCCAAGCCTAAGAACACCTGTTTGCTTCCCCAGGTCCCACGTTTAGCCAGATGCAAATGACACAAGGGTGCAATGCTGCAATTGCCCACAAGGGAGAGAACACATCTGGAGTTTGTTCACAGCAGCTGAAATGGTCCTGGCACTCCCATTCTCTCCCTCTGCCTCTTCCTCTCTGTCTTTGTTTCTCTCTGTCTCTCTCCCTCTCTCAGAAAAAAAGAAGAAAAAAAGAAAAGAACCCACCTCCCATAATGTGGTGGTTTGAAAATAAAATCTTCCCTCTGTAGCTTCAAGTGTTTGTGATTAAGCCTCCTCCTTAGTTCCCAGCTGGTGGAGCCTTTGGGATATGGAGCCTTGCTGGAGGAGGTGTGTTGCTGGGGGTGGACCCTGAAGCTGATTAGTTCAGAGCTATCTCACTCAGACTGCCTTTTCTCTCTGCTGCTGTGAGAAGAAGTGAGCCGGCTCTGCCGTGCTCTCCCCACTACAATGAAGATTTCCTTAGAAACCATAAGCCTGAAATAAATGATTTCCTTCTGTAAACTACTTCTGGTTGGGTGTATTGTCCCAGCAACAAGAAAGTAACTGATACACATAGAAACCACACATATACACAGGGAGTAGAAATGAACATTCCTAGGATGTGCTCTGTAAGGGAAATTGCAACCCTTTATTTTGTATGTTATTAATTTATTTATTTGAGAGAGAGAGAGACAATGGATGTACCAGGGTCTTTGGCCACTGCAAACAAACTCCAAATGCATGTGCCACCTTGTGCCTCTGGCTTATGTGGGTCCTGGGGAATTGAACCTGGGTCCTTAGGCTTTGCAGGCAAGTGTCTTAACTGCTAAACCATCTCTCCAGCCCACAACCCTTTATTTTAACTAAACCTTCAGCCATAGCCATGGTCGCACTTTCACAGACTAAGGAGTGTCATTCTAGAGCTTTCCATGCTCTCATCTGCCAGAACTTTCTCATCTGCGCCAGATCTGCAAAAGCCTCATGTGTGACAGCTTCGACCTTTGTTCCATACATCTCAGCTGGGGCCCTCACATTGGCTCCCACTGCCTGAACATTGGGAGTAATTTGTTCCACCATCACAATCCATTGCCCAACCTGCTTCAGGCAATGTTCAACCCAATTCTGACCCAGGCCCACACACTATTCCTTCCTCTCCTACCCCGTGGCCTCTGAGTGCCAATCCTGACATCCTAGACCCTCCAGTGAGGACTTTGTTCCTACTTCAGGCCCAGCTTCCTACTCCTTTCTTTTACATTGCAACATGATATGGCTTTTTTTTTTTTTTTTTTTTTTTTTTTTTTTTTTTTTTTTTTTTTTTTTTTTTTTTTTTTTTTTTTTTTTTTTTTTTTTTGTCATTGTTAATGGCACTTACATACTTACTCCTCCTCTTTTGTGGCCTGTTCTGGAGGAATAGAATAACCATCTATGACTGAAGGGCTTGAGACAATCAGATGCCAGTTCACTCTCATGGGATCTTTGTGGAATTTTTTTTTTTTCATTTCTAAGAACAGAAAATGTTTGTGCTGTAGATTGTCACTTGGTAACCCAGAACACCCTCCCTTCCCCAGCACCCCACACATGCACTTTCCTGCCACCTAGAGGGCAGGAGTGATTCTAATATGACTTGTTTCATAAGATAAGCCACCACCACCAGCCCCCCCAGCACTCCCATATGTGTACTTTCTTGCAGACTGGAGTTGGCAGGGGAATCAACATGGGGTTGACCTGACTCAAAACCCTCTAGCAGCCTGTGCTCAGAGCAGGCCCCTGTATTGACCCTGGTGTGTACACCTTGCGACTTTGAAAGTCCATATCAAGTTTGCTTATGAGAACCTGCAGGGTTCAGCAGGAACCCCAAGAAACGTACCTGGAGTTGTAGAACTTAGAGCTAACAGACCAGTGAATCTAATGCGATTGCATGGAATGGACAAAACAACTCTGATAACTGACTGAGGTCCAAGAAGCCCTTTGAGTTAAGGGGGAAAGGAATATCTAGGGGTCTCCCACTGTGAGGGCAATGGACCTCAATCTCTGCCTACACAGCTGAGCATGTAGGTATGAACGATGAACCTGTGTCTTGGTCAGGCTGTTCAAGGGGACCGTGTGTCCGGTACAGGGAACTTAGTGCACACTGTGTGCATTTAGACTGATCGTTGGACACACTTTCCTTATTGCGGAAAAAAAAAGGGGGGGTCTTTCAATTCCATAAGAAGAGTCCAGAGGTCAGAAGGGCTCGCATCTGAAGACCCCCTATGTGGTCACAAGGGGATCTTCAGCACTTGTCCCATGATGGGTGGGCTTTTCTGAGAGCCACCCGGGACTTAGGAATGCATCTTTGAGCTAATAATAGACAAATGTAAGACCACAGCTTAGGCTCCTTGGAAACCTTCAGTCCAACAGCTCATCATGTGCCACGGAAGAACTCCCTGGTCTCCTGTCTCTGGACCGTGCAGGAAAGAACAATGCTTCTAGCCAGTCAGTCAAAGGGCAGGGTGTGGCACGTGCACATGCGTACAAAACATGCTCTCCTTCCCTTGCAATGAACCGCATCCACTTCTGGAAGGCTATCTCTCATTAATAGAACTATTGTAATTAAGAACTGAAAAATGCAAGAAATATAAAATTCAAAAGCCCAGTTGTGGCTACAAGGTAATTACCAGCTTCCTGATTATAACTGTTTCTTACCTATAATCCTTGTCCCCACAGTCATTAGCGTCGCTATTATCATCATTGCTGGAGTCTCGCATTAGCAACAGCAAATTTCCATCCTGTGAAGGAGCAATTAGCTGGGCTGCCTCCCTCATCTGTCCACTCGGCCACCAGTGAGGCCAGGAGGAACTGGCACATACCCTAATGCTGTGTGCAAAAAGCAGAGTCCTGGGAAGAAGCAGTTGTCGTCATGGGAATGGGCCACAAGTTGTTCCCTTTCCTGTGAGCATGTGCCTCGGGAGAGTGAGCAGCTCTGGCCAGTGATTAAGAGATCACACCTTTAAAAAAGTTTCATTCTGACTGTAGCTGTAGCTCATGTGGTAGAGTGCTTGCCTAGCACACATGAAGCCCTGAGTTCAATCCCCAGCACCACAGAAACCGGGTATGGTGGTGTAATCCCAACACTCGGGAGGTAGAGGCTAGACTGAGCTTCAAAACCAAGTCATATTTCTCACCAAATTATATGATTGTTTCCTTTAAGAATGATGCTTAGGATCCTTTTATGTCCAATGTTGCACAAAGGGTTCCCAGTGTTCTGGGCTGATCTAGCCCAATCTGCAAAAAATCTATCAGATTTTTAAGGGCTTCCGTACCTCTCCTTAGGACACATGGGTAAACTCATGCCTGAAGATCTACAAACCACTCTCGGACTGTGTCCTGAGGCCTTCTACTCCTTTCAGGGGCTTCAGACTGCCCAGGGCCTGCGTCCTCAGACCCCGCCACCCCTCCGGTCAATGCGCCCTGTCCTCTGCAGCTGACGACAATTAAATCTACGGGTGGAAGGAATTCACCCCACGCCACCCTGCTGTAATTATAACTTTGCTGGGACTTCCAGCTCTGACAGGCTCCATCTCGTCTGCCCCTTGGTGCTGTGGCTTTTATTTACAGTTCCAATAATGAAGAGGACAGCGCACACCCATGCCAGGGACCAGTGATGGAAATACGATGGGATGTTAGCAGAGTCGAATATTGAAAAGCAGAGACTGGAATAACGGACAATGAGGTAAATTCCTCAGGAAACTTTACGATGACCTCAGCAGCAGGAGTGACATCCAAGGCCAGACGGAGGAAGACACAGAGGGGACACAGACAGGCCCCACTCTGTTCATCCCCAGGCGCCCAGGACTCAGAGAAGCCTCACTAGAACAGCAGACAAACACAGATCGCAGAGCCCAGACATGGGCTTTGAGTCACTCTCTCCATCTGATTGTTTTTTTCCTCTCGCACTCGCTGCATCGCTGATCTGTGGCATTTGACACGTCCTCACTTACTGAAGTGATTTGCCAGGACTGTGCCACCTGCGGGAATGCTGAGCTGAGCCACAGCTGAATTACGAAGAAATGCTTCTGTATGTGGCCAAACCCGGAAGGCAGCCCTGAGAATAAAAGAAAGACTTGCCCTTTGACACACAAAAAAGGCACAAAGTAGATTCCAGATCACAAGAAATCATTGTCCCTCGATAAGATGCAGGATGCCCAACACTGCTGAAGTACTGTAAGCTGGACACGGGCTAAACACCAAAAAGGGGTACTTATAGGGGAAATTGCCCAATCGAGTAGCATTTTACATGTTAACATCCCATTTCAAATATTCCACTCTTTTAGCATTGAAATGCACATTCTGTTTCTGTGTTGTTCGATATACATGAGTAGATTTCACATGATGCAATATGTAAATGGCTACTGTGCTTACAGAAACTAAATTTGGGGAGGAAGAGAAGAAGGGCAATCTTTGGGGACATTTGTTATACACGTTCGGATCTGTGGGTTGTTTGTCCATCCACACAATGGACACTAACCTGAGCCTCGGGGTCCTTCCTTGAAGGCTGTGCTATGGGAGGCATAAGAATGCTGAGCTGTGTCCAGAGATGAGGCCTGTCCACAACTCCATAGAAGTGTCATCACTCCCCAAGTACCACTATGCAATTGTTTTGACTCCTTACAGCCTGAGCTGTAAGAAGAGGAGCCGGCTCTCTATGAAACAGGAAGGAGCTGAGGAGCATCTGCGTGTGTGAGAGGCCATCTCTGTGGCTGAGTCCTCTCAGGACCACTCGGAACTACACGGCAGAGGAATATTTCTCGTCAGGGAAGTGGTTACAGGACAGGAAGTGGAAAACAGGTGAGCGTGTTCCCCATGTTAAAAAAGCATGAAGAGCCGGGCATGGTGGTGCACGCCTTTAATCCCAGCACTTGGGAGGCAGAGGTAGGAGGATCACCATGAGTTCGAGGCCACCCTGAGAGTACATAGTGAATTCCAGGTCAGCCTGGGCTAGAGTGAGACCCTACCTCGAAAAACCAAAAAAAAAAAAAAAGCATGAAGAAAACATGCTAGAGAACGAGACTTCAGGAAATGCGCCGTGTCCGCGCTCCAGGGTTAGGAATTTGGAAGGGAAGGCTTGCTTCTCCCTCTGTGTTTCTCTGCGGTTCTCACACTGCTTCTCTGGCATGAGTTTCCCTTGCAGTCCGACAGAACCAGCTCACTATTGGGCTTTTTTTTTCTGTTTTCTTTTTTGTTTTTAGTGCATGTGTAGTGTATGTGTGATGCGGTGGTATGCAAAGGCATGATCCCTGTTCGTATGTGTGTGGAGTCCAGAGGTGAATATTGGATGACCTCCTCTATTCACTCACCAACCTTTTCACTTGAGGCCAAGAGGTACCATGTTCAGTGAGCAAACCCCAGCCATCCTCCAGTCTCTGCTCTGCACGGGACTGGGGTTACAGAAGTGTGTGGTTACATCCAGCTGTGTACGTGGATGCTGGGGGATCGACCTCAGGACCCCAAGCTTGAGCAGTAAGTGCTACTAACAAGTCACATATCTCCCCAGCTCCTGGGCTTGTTTTTTTGTTTGTTTGTTTTGTTTTGTTTTTAATTTTTTTATTGACAATAAACCATGATATTCCCTTCCCCTCCCCCATTCCCCTTCAGAACTCTATTCTCCACCATATCCTATCCCTCTATCCATTAGTCTCTCTTTTAATTTGATGTCATCGTCTTTTTCTCCTATTATGAGGGTCTTGCGAAGGTATTGCTAAGTACTACAAGGTCATGGATATCAAGGCCAATTTCCGTCTGGACTGTTGCATTGTAAGGAGCCTTGGAGGGTGTGACAGAGATTTTTCAGTGCTGGACACTCCTCTGTCCCTTCTTCTCAGCACTATGTTGCCTTTTGGGTCATCCCAGTGTTCATCACCATCTGAGAAGAGAAGCTTCTCTAACCAGAAGTGAAAGTAACATTAATATGTGAATATGAACATTAAGTATTGTTTTGTTTTTTAAACAGGTGCCTGTTTTTTCAGTCTAGGACCTTTCCCCTCTTCTTCTGATCTCTGATTTGAGTAGAATTCTTAGAATTTCTGGACCATTGAGAAAAATGCTCTTTTGGCTGTAGGAAACAGACAATTATGTCCTTCCCTCTTTAGCACCCATGACTCCAGTCACACATCACAGCCTCCCTTCCTTGTGTTCCAGGTTCAGGGGAGAGGTGGGATGAGAGGGGGCTGAGGCCAAGAGCAGTGGATGGGACTTGGGTGTGGCTAGAAGTCAGAAGAGGAGAGGGCGGGGGTCACAGGGCACAGGTCCAGCAGCAGCCCAGCACGCCGGTCACCCTGGCTAAGCAGGTGCTGGGTGCTCATAGCCATCACTTCCAGATCATGGGACTGGAGCTAAACACAAAAAAAGCAGGGAAATCAAAAGCCCACACTTTCTTCAAGCTCATGACATTCCCAAACACACTGCCAGCGAGTATGCAGTGAGAGGGGAAAGAGGGATGAATGTCTGGCTTGGGGGTGCAGAGTAATGCTACCTAACACAGGGAGAGGAGGGTCAGGTGGGGCGGGGGTGGTTTGGAGTCCTGCTACGCCCATACAGACCCTGATCAGATTGGAGAATTGATTCCAGGTAAAGCCCACCAGTTGGTTGCTGGGTAGTGGTAAAGACTTTCCGATGACACAGTTGTATTCTTTGGGGAAATGAATGTTAATTGCTGTCTAGACATTTTATTACTGCAGTGGGGCACTGTTCATCAGGCCATCACTTCGTTTACACATGGAATTCTAGGGGAGCCTGAATTGTCTCTTTCTCAGGAAGGCTACGGTGGAGCAGCTGAGCTGCAACTGCGACACCACAAACAGGTGTTGGGCAGCAGGCAGGGAGCGGTCACGTGACTGTGGTAGGCCTGTTCTGCACACACAGCTGACCTCGCCTGTAAGCAAAGTGATCCCCTGTGATCTTGACCACATTCCTCTGGGCACATGGCTTCTTTCCCTGTGATGAACATTCTCCTTCTCACCCATTTTGTATATGTGTGCATGATGTTATGAATGTATACGGGTGTATGTTCGTGTGTGTAAACACAGGTGTGCACATGTCACAGTGCACGTGTGGATGTTGAAGATAGCCACACATGTCAGTCCTTGGTGCTTATATTGAGGCAAAGTCTCTTGTTGTTCACCACTCCATACAATGGGCTAGCTGGCCTATGAGCTCCCAGGCATTCTCCTGTCTCCACCTCCCATCTTTCTTTGGCAACATGGGAATTGCAGACTCTTGCTACTGTGTCTGGCTTTACAGAGTCTCTGGGAATTCTTTTTTTAAAAAAAAAAAAACTATTTATTTATTTAT
This sequence comes from Orientallactaga bullata, assembly GCA_004027895.1. Classification (NCBI taxonomy): domain Eukaryota; kingdom Metazoa; phylum Chordata; class Mammalia; order Rodentia; family Dipodidae; genus Orientallactaga; species Orientallactaga bullata. Next base: position 5,278 of record PVKW010049114.1, on the reverse strand, counting down.
TTATTTATTTCAGACAGAGAGAGAGAAAGAGGCAGATAGAAAGAGAGAGAATGAGCTCACCAGGGCCATCAGCCACCGTAAACAAACGCAAGCTCCAGATGGATGAGCTGTCTTGTACAGCTGGCTTATATGAGTCCTAGGGAATTGAACCTGGGTCCTTTAGCTTCATAGGCAAATGCCTTAACTGCTAAGCCAGTTCTCCAACCTGGTTTCTGAGAATTCTTACTCAGGTCACTATACTTGCACAGCAAATGCTTTTCCCTCCTGAGCAATCTTTCCAACCCCACAATAAGCTTTTTTTTTTTTTTTTTTAATATTTGACAGAGAAAAAGAGGGAAAGAGAGAGAGAGAGAAAGGTGCACTAGGGCCTCTAGCTACTGCAAATGAACTCCAGATACATGTGCCACCTGGTGCATCTGGCTAACATGGGTCCTAGGGAATCGAACCTGGGTCCTTTGGCTTTGCAGGCAAATGCCTTAATCACTAAGCCATCCCTCCAGCCCCACAATACGTTCTTTAAACTACTCTCCCCTCACTGAGAAGCCCTGCTTTAGTGTGAGATACAGGGCAGTTAAGCATCACAGGAGAGTCACCAATCTCTCACGTCTGCCTAGCAGCTGTAAGGCTCGGTAGACGTCTGCACCACTATGGGGAATTTCTTCCACGCACACCCTGGTTGGGTAGCCACAGGGCAGATCTCCAAACCCATGAGAGCTGTGTGGTCATCCATTCATCCATTGGGAATGAAAGAGGCAAAAAAGTCCCAGAGAAGAGGCTGTTCTTTGTGCCCTCTCTCTCCGAGGAAGGAGAGGTGGAGGGAGAAACAGGGGCCCACAGGAGACCTCAACAAAAGAACTGGGAATCTAGAAGCCTGCTCATAACTTCTCCCCTCCTTCTTGCCCACTCCTCTTGAAGCCAAATGTTCACCAGCATGGAACCAGCCAGGAGATGTGGATGGCAAGGACAGAGCAGTAAGTTGAGTGTCCCCAGGCAATTATGTCACTGCAGAACACCTTCCTGTCACAGGAGTGACACCAAAGTCAGTCTCAAAGATATAGCCAAACCTCCTAGCTGCAAGTCTCAGAAAGAAGGCCAGCCCACAGAGGGCCCTGGAATACATGACTGAAATGTAGTGCTCCTCTTTCCAGCTTTCTCTATGCAAGGAGCCCCAACCCAAAGGCAGCCAATAGCCCTAGTATGTATCACATCTACTTGGCCAATGGAAGGCAGAGGGTGTGGCTGGGCTGTTGCTAGGAACACTGCAGATGGCAGTTTGCACTGTCACTGCAAACTTCACAGCCACTGGAGTTGCTTTTAACGAATTAATAAAATGATAATGAAAATAAATAGATAATAAATAAAAAGAAAGGTGGTTTGTTTTAAGTAGAATTTTTTCTCTTGTCTTCAAGAGCTTTGTGGAGTGCAGGTGATGGCACAGAAGGTGATGATCACTTATGCACAAGGAAGGAGATTTTCAGAGCTGGGGAGATGATAGCTCAGTGGCTAATGGTGCTTGTTTGCAAGTCCTGTCAGCCTGAGGTTCAATTCCCCAATACCCACGTAAAGCCAAATGCACAAAGTGGAGTTTGTTCACAGCTGCAGGAGGTCCTAGTACCCCCATATTCACTCTCACTTACAAACACACACTCATATAAGTAAATAAAAATATTTTCAAAAAGCGCTTTGTTGAGATCATTTACAGGCCACAAGTCCAGCTTAATGTGTAACATACACTACTTCACTCGAGCCTTGAAGTCATACATCATCCCCACATCCTATCTTTACAACATTTTCAACACCAGAAAAATAACAATTGTGCCCATCAGCCATCATCTCCCTTCCCTGGTAAATTCCAAGGTATATTATGACTCTAACATTTGTGTCCTGGGACATTTCACATACATGGCATGGCATGGCATAGCCTGTAGTCTTTGGTGGATAGCTAATTCCTCAAAATATCATGAGCTCAAGGCTCCCTCTAGTCTCAACATCAGAGCTTCATTCCTTTTCATGGCCACATGCCATCCCACTGCACATACACATGACATTTTGTCTGCCCATGCATTGGCTGAGGGGCAGGTGGCCTGTTTGGATGTTGTGGCGCTGATGTGCATCCCTGCTAAGCAGCACACATGTTCATAGGAGTGGAATCTCAGGATCACAGTGTAATTTTATGTTGAACATCTTAAGAAACATACTTTTCTGCCTGTTGGACTTTAGGACTTGCAAGAAATATTCTGTTTCTCCCTCCTTCTCTCTCTCTTTCTCTCTCTTTCTCTGTGAGTGTGTGTGTGAGAGAGAGATTATCTGGGAGAGTGAAGCAAGCACCTGCAACTTTTATCTAGTTTGCACATTAAAAAGCTACAAGCACACAAATTATGCCCCGCACAAAGTTTCCAAACGGGAAAGACCACAAGTCTCAATTAACCCACATTGACACGACAACGGCCACAATGGCTTGGACAACGGGTGTTGTTTTACTTCTTAATCCACGGAGGGTCCCAAGAATGGGCCCCAGTTTGAAATGACCTAAGAGGCACTTGTCCCAGAGGCTAACTTGAAGCATCTCAATGACATGAAGGGCTTTTTATCTGGGTGCTTTGTTCCTTTCTTTTGTGTATAATCTGTTCCTAACAAGGTACCTGCGCTGGCTAATTCTTCTCTTCTGAAACAAGCAGTGGAAGGAATTGGAGGTCTACAATTCTTGCTTGCCCTCCAAGAAGAAAAATGATTTTTCAACAAGCAACAGAAGAAAAGAAGCGTGGTCGCCCCGCCCCGTCCTTACAATCTGTAGGAACTCATAGCTTAAGTCTGAGAACACAGTGGTTGTTAACTATGCCTTTTCACACACAGCCTTGCCGAGGCACTTGTTCCGCATCTAGAGAAAAGGGCTGGGCTTTGGAATCCTTGAAGAGGGGGGGTGGGAGGCATGAACAAGGATCCTGGGCAGTGCCTCCCATGTAGGTTAGGCTCAGGTCGGCCACCAAAGGTCAGAATGTTCAACCTAATCAGACAAGTGACCAAATAAAATTATCATGCAAATAGAGGGCACTAGCTCTGAGACATTCTGCATTAGAGCCAATGATTTACCTATCCAGTGAAACTGCACCCAGAAATGCACTAAGAACTGTTTTCTGACAGCAAGTTAAGTTAGTTACAAGGGGTACAGTACCTGCAAGGCAGGTCCTTCTAGGAGGGGTTGGCTCCGATAGGCTGGGCTGATGTTGGTGTTCAAGGTCACTGGGAAAGCATTACCCACCCTCCTCCTCTGCTATTCTCTAGGAGAAACCAGGATCTGACAGGCCATAAAGACAGTGCTCCTCAGTTTCCACTCTGGTTACCCTGTCATGTAAGAGTCATTTATTGCACTCCCATGACATACCACACTATGTTCCACTCCTGGAACAAAGTGGGTTCCAGCTTGGGAGCCAGTATGTAGGAGATGTCATTAAAAGCCATTCCTCTACAGCCTAACCCAGTAGCATCCTGCAAGGACCCCAATAGCAAAGCCATGTCATGGTCAGGGAGCACCTGCCCCATACCATTCTTCTCTCACTTTCCCCGATAACTCTCATTACAGGTTAACCCATGGGGTGGTTACTCATTCCATCCGTATCTCCTGAGACTTTGTCATAGAGCCAGGGTGTTCTGGAGATCACAAAGACAGACAGAGCTTGACTAGAGGGAAAGTTGTAGGCCTGCTCAGGCATAAGAAAACAAGTGACAGAGGAGCTATTTGGATGCAGTGGCCAGAGAAGGCAAAGTATACATCCTGGCTCAGAATGAGAGAGGCTCAGGACCCCTTTCACCATCACCATTCAACAGCAGCAGTCCTGTATAGGAGAAAACAAGTGGGTCCAAATCTCCATACCAACTTCCCACCCCTCCACAAATGCCCCTGAGGCTCAAACCCTAGGTGGTATTTTGAATCAAATCCTGCCTCCCCAAAAAAAAATTTGTGTGTTGTGAATGCTTGGTCCCCAGCTGATGGCAATTCGGGAAGTGGAGGCTTACTTGAAGGAGATGCGTCACTAGGGGTAGAACTCGAGATTAAGCAGCCTCCAAGCTGACAGTGCTAGCGTGGCTCACTGTCCTGCTGCTGTTTTCTATCTGCGGTGCAGAGGCGACACCCAGCCTCTGCTCATGCCATGCTCTCCCCCCGCACCCCGCCATCATGAAGCTTCCTCTCAAGACTGTAAGCCCAGATGAATCTCTTCCTCCCAACCAGCTGCTTTTGATCAGTGTTTTGGCCCAGCAATGTGAAGGTAAATGCAACGTACTGTCTTCCTTTTCCCCCTTCCACAATGCCAGTCCCACTGATAGCCTGAGCCTCCTAAATCCGCCCTCAGTTCTATCCGGCTCTGTGTCCTCGGTTCATTGTGTGCACGTGTACATAGGAGTTGCATCCTCAGCAGATTTAAAGGACTAAGTGTCCTTTTGAGTCCCCATAAACATCTTGCAAGTTGTCAGTCACCCACTAAAACAACCAATTGGTCATCATTTTCCAGGGAATAAAGCCACACAGGAAAACAAAACCGTCTGTGAGTTAATAACATGCAGGGGTCCCAACATTTTGGCATTACTACTCAATGTTGTCATCCACAAAGTTCACTCAAGAAGCACGTGACCAAGTTACCAAAAAAAAAAAAAAAAAAAAAAACAGAAGACTCACATAATGTTTTAAGTAAGTTTATGATTTTGTGGCGGACGGCATTCATAGCTATCAGCTCATACCAGAAGAAGCCTACGGAAGGGATTCCCCAGATTCTGGACACTTTCACCGCCACGTATTCAGCATGACATGCCCCAACCCCATTCTCATTCTGAATGCAGGCAGAGCTACGACCACCCAACTTTAAATTGTTGTTTCATCACAGTGAGGATAAAAACCAGCACAACGTTCTCTTCTTTTCCCTTATGTTTAGTGGCATGGTGTGGATAATACCAGAAGTACTCTCCATGTGAGAGGCTGGGCTGAAAGCATCAGATGGTACCCAGCAGAAGCTTGGAGCCCAGGGTGGGGATAGAGAGGTCATGTGCCATCACTGGGTCATGAATGGTGAGCAGACACACAGTCACTGACAGTGTAGGATAGCCAGGAAGGAGGTCTCCCTCAGCCACTCCAGGCTCCTGAGCTGTCACTAGATCCACCTGGCCACCCACAGAGAACCTCCGAGAACTCTCCTGTGCTAGATGGCTTGTTAGCCTCCTGCCCAGAGATACCCTAAGGGAAGACCAGGTACTAAAATGTACCTGCTGCCAACAGGGAGGCAAGAGC
>PVKW010049113.1:0-14033 GCA_004027895.1 Orientallactaga bullata | reverse complement strand
TGGCTGGAACTGGAGAGATGGCTTAGCAGTTAAGTGCTTGCAGGCAAAGTGGGATGTGGCTGCACAAAGTGGCACATGTGTCTGGAGTTCGTTGCAGTGGCTAAAGAACTGGCTGAAGGACAGGACAGGTGTCAAAGGGGGCCTGTCGGGAGATGACTGCAGTCCTTCATGGGAAAGGAAGGAAGCAGCAGAGATGGTAAAAGCAAAGGGTAGGAGAAATCGAGCTTCTTTGGGGCAGTTTCAGTTAGAGATCCAGGCCCAAAGAGAACCAGGAGATGCCACCTCACCCAGGCACAAGGACAAAAATGAAACTAATTTCTACAGCGCCCCCTGCTGCCCACAGTCTAGCACGCTACCTAAACAAAAGGCCCAGGTTGGGCTGGCCCTGGGGTCCGCCCTCCAAATCTACAAACCAACTGGGTCTTCCCCTTGCCTCTGTTTTAGTTTGAAGTAATTTCTCACTTTGATTACTTGTATGATTTTCCTCTGCTCTCTGAATCGACCACGAGTGTACTTCCCTTCCACTGCAGATCTACCACGTGGGTGCTCTCACCAACTCTAGGCTTGTTACCTGCGTAAGTTCTTTAATTTCAGGGTAACCACTAGCATAACTCTCTTCATTACTCATTTCTCTTTTGGATCTGCTGGTCTCTGCTTTGACAGCTGCCCTCTCATTTTTCCTTGAACTTCACCATTTACCCCTTAATTTCCCTCCATGGGAAAACACGTGACAGATGCCATGCAAGTTCCTCCTAAGTCTCCCTACGCAAGCTCCTAGATTCTATTTTCTATGCATTTGTGACTCTAATCCCTCTTTAAAAACCTGTTTTCTTAAATGAGCTTTAACTGCCTTCCACGTGTTTGCAGCTTTACTCTAATCTCTCTTTAAAAGCCTCAGTTTCTCTTAAGTGAGCTTTATGAACTCCCCTCCACATGCTTGTGGCTCTACTCCAGTCTTTCTCTAAAACCCTCAAGTTTTCTTAAATGGAATCTTATAAACTACACAGTGTTTTCCACATGAGAGCATGTTTCCTACTTCCCACATGTTTATGATTCTGCTCTAGCCTCCCTTCCTAGATCCCAATCTCCTTTAAATAACCCCCAAAATTTGTGATTTCCCCCTAAATAAACTCAATTCATAATTTATCCCTCTTGAGTCTGTCTTTATTAAAGGTAGGACAGAACCCAAAACCTGGGGTTTGTAAATTCTGGGGACCTTTTCTGAACTCCAAAATCCTGCATCAAGATGACATTAGATCCTGAACATTTGAAGGTAGTAGGCCCGAGTATTTGCTGGGAGTCTGAGTGTGACGCGGTGTGTGAGTGAGAGAAAAGCCTTGAGACCCCCATCAGGCTAGTGGACAGTAAGTCTGTCTGGATGGTTCAGAGACCTAAGGGCCTCCCACCTCAGTAGTTTTCAAATTTATCAGGTGGCAAGTGTTACTTAGACAAATTAAAAATACAGACCCCTGCCGGGAATGGTGGCGCACGCCTTTAATCCCAGCACTTGGGAGACAGAGGTAGGAGGATCACTGTGAATTTGAGGCCAACCTGAGACTACATAGTCAATTCCAGGTCAGCCTGGGCCAGAGTGAGACCCTACCTTGAAAAACCAAATAAATAAATAACCAAATAAATACAGACTCCTGGAAATCACTTTACCAGGTACCTGATATACAGAAAGTAGTAAAGATGAAAAAAGTTACTGGGAGCTGGAGAGATTGCTTAGTGGTTAAGCTACTTGCATGAAAAGCCAAAGGACTCAGGTTCAATTCTCTAGTACCTATGTAAAGTCAGATGCAAAAGGTGGCACATGTATCTGGAGTTCATTTGCAGTGGCTGGAGGCCCTGATATACGCATTCTCTCTCTCTCTCTCTCTCTCTCTCTCTCTCTCTCTCTATATATATATATATATATATATATATGTGTGTGTGTGTGTGTATGTATATCTGCCTCTCACTCTCAAATTTTAAACAAAGTTACTGGGCCTAAAGGAAAAATAAAACTGGAAAACAGCTTGACCTTTAGAGACATAGAATGAGCCTGATTGGAGCAGACCACCACACACAGGACACTTTGTATTACCCATTGCTCTTCTCTCAAGTTCAAGCAGCTTAAACAAGAGCTGGTATTCAGTGCAGTGGTAGAGCCCTTGCCTACCATGTGTGAGGACCCAGTACAAAATGGAAGGAAGGAAGGAAGAAGGAAGGAAGGAAGGAAGGAAGGAAGGAAGGAAGGAAGGAAGGAAGGAAGGAAGGGAGGAGAGAGGCAGAAAAATCTGTCAATAACCTTGATCTTATCATTACCCATGGTATACATGTATTAAAATGTGATAGCATGGGCTGGAGGGGTTACTCAGTGGTTAAAGGTGCTTGCAGGTAAAGATTGATGGCTGGGTCTGATTCCCCAGTACCCATGTAAAGCCAGATGCAAAGTGATACATGTGTCTGGAATATGTTTACAGTGGCAACAGACCCTGCTGCCTCTTTTTCTCTCTCTCTCAAATAAATAAAAATTTAAAAATAAAACAAAAGTCTAGAATTTAGGATAATGATGGAAGTACCAAGCCAGGCGTGGTGGTGCACACCTTTAATCCCAACTCTCGGGAAGCAGAGGTAGGAGGATTGCCATGAGTTCAAAGGCTACCCTGCGACGACATAGTGAATTCCAGGTCAGCCTGGACTAGACTGAGACTCTACCTTGAAAAAACAAAACAAAACAAAACAAAAAACCTGAATAGCTGGGCATGGTGGCATAGCACACCTTTAATCCCAGCATTTGGGAGGCAGAGGTAGGAGGATTATCATAAATTCAAGGCCACCCTGAGACTACATGGTGAATTCTAGGTCAGCATGGGCTAGAGTGAAACTCCACCTTGAAACCCCTCCCCCCCCCAAAAAAAAAAAACCCACACCTGAATAATAACAACACAGACTTGAAAGCGTGTCATATCTGTAAACAAGCCTTCGCATTGATTAGCATAAACTTTGATGAAATATTCTTCCAGTGCTCATAGACCTTTTTCAGCAAAGTCATGTCACTAACAGAAGTTCTGAAATAGGTCTTTGTGGGTTTTTTTTCTTTTTATCATATTCACCCCCGTTACCCTCTGTTATCCCCCTCCCACTGCCACTGATCTCTTTCTTTTCCCAATTAGCCTGTCTTCCACTTTCATGTCAGTGTGTGTGCGCATATCTGTAGTTCACTGACTTTAATTAGTGTTACTTACAGGAACATCAGGAGGGGTTATTTACAGGAGCATGGGCAATACCAGTGGCTACACCACTGAAGAAAATCTCTCCCCCTCTCCACTCCCAGCAACTATTACTTGCCAACAGCTCCTCAGCAAGGACTGGGCCTCTTCCTTTTTCCATAACGGAGTACTGACAGGCCCAGGCCTCAGGTCTTGTGCAGGTAATCATAGCTTCTGGGTTCAGGAGTACAACAGTCATGTCAAGCCAGGAGGAAAGCATTCAGTAGCATTCCAGCCTATCTTCTAACTCTTGCATTCTTTCTGCTCCCACTTCTGTGATGTTCCCTGAACCTTGGTGGGGGTGATATAGGTGTCCCATGTAGGGTTAAGCATACAATAGTCACTTAGTCTCTGGGTTAACCACTGCCCACTGCAAACAAGAAACTTCTCTGAACAAAGCTGAGAAAGAGCAGCACTAATCTATGGGCATACACACACATGTTTAGAAGGCAGTTTAATGGACACAGCATGTCCACACAGCTGTAGAACCTAACCCTCCCTAGCCACAGGCTTTTGTCCAGGCTGCCAGTGCCGTGTACTTTGTCTTCTTTGGTAGTAAGTCAAAATAGTAACCAACATGAATACTGGAGCTACATTTGCTCGCTAACTGCAAGTACAGTTTTGCTGCAGCTATGTATTCAGCACAAATTAATGAAAGCATTCAATTGGCTATATGGAAATCAAAATATGTCATTTATCATCTGTAAATTGAATGCTATATATGCTCTATCAGCATGTCACAACATTCCAATTCACCTTCCAGCTCTTACATTTTTTTTTTTGTTTGTTTTTGTTTTTCAAGGTAGGGTCTCACTCTGGCCCAGGCTGACGTACAATTTACTATGTAGTCTCAGGGTGGCCTCAAACTCACTGTGATCCTCCTACCTCTGCTTCCCAAGTGCTGGTATTAAAGGCGTGCACCACCACACCCAGCTACATTTCTTAATATATATGCATATTATAATACAGACCTACATTCATTTTTTCCCATGAGTTGGTTGTTAACTATTTGTCAGCACCTCGCATGGCAGTTGCCTCATGTTTCCAGAATAACAAGTCTCTCATTTCTTCCCGTATTACCACACGCCTCTAAATGCTGATTTCACACCCTCAGGAGAGACGGTCAGCTAGCAAGAGTCAAATGGTGATCCTTGGTCCAACAGCTGCGCTGACTCGCAGGGCCCCAGAATGAACATCTTGCTCCAAGTCTAGAGAGCTTCTTGTTTTTGTTTTCACTTTTTTGAGGTTGAGACTCACTCTAGTCTAGGCTAAACTAGAACTTATGATGTAGCCACAGGCTGGCCTCAAACTCACCAAAATCCTCTGACCTCAACCTCCTGAGTGCTGGAATTAAAGGTGTACACCACCACACCCAGCAGGAGCTTGTTAGAGAACAGTGAAAGATGATGGATTGAGGAAGCATTTTCAAAAGTATGTACCTTAACACACTTGATAGACTGGAGAAACTGACCTCATAAAAGAAACAGACAAGGCATTGGAGAGATGGCTCAGCAGTTAAAGGTACTTGCTTGCAAAGCCTGACAGCCCAGATTTGATTCCCCAGATACACAAAATGGTGCATGTGTCTGGAGTTTATCTGAGGTGGCAGGAGGCCCTGGCGCCCTCATTCTCTCAAGTGTATGTGTGTGTGTATGTGTGTGTCTCAAATAAAATATTTAAAAAAGAAAAACAAAAGAGTTCAACCAAACAACCAAACAAAAACCTTTAAAAGAAGCAAGAAGAAACACAGAGAGAAGTGACTGAGAAGAAAAGACAGCAGGATAAATTAGAAAGGAAAAGTGAAAGCTGGGTATGGTGGCACATGCCTTTAATCCCAGCATTTGGGAGGTAGAGGTAGGAGGATCACCATGAGTTCAAGGCCACCCTGAGACTACAGAGTGAATTCCAGGTCAGCCTGAACGAGAGTGAGACCCTACCTCAGGGGAAAAAAAAAAAAAGAAAGAAAGAAAGGAAAAGTTGGGCTGTACCCATGTAAAGCCAGATGCACAAAGTGGCACATGCATCTGGAGCCCATTTGCAGAGGCTAGAGGTATGCTCACTCTCTCTGTCTCTCTTCTATTTCTCCCTGATTACAAATAAATACATAAAGATATTTCAAAAAGTAGAAGGGAAAAGTGACCAGAAAATATTGCAGGAAAACTAAACAGCAAGAACAGAGTTAAGCCAAGCATGGGGCATACATCTGTAATCCCAGCACTAGAAGCTGAGACAGATGATCACAAATTCAAGGTCAGTTTAGGCTACACAGGTGAGTTCCAGGCTATCCTAAGCTACAGAGTAAGACCTACTCTCAAAACAAACAAAAAAATAGAGTTAAAATCCATTTTGGAGCTGGAGAGATGGCTTAGTGGTTAACACACATGCCTGTGAAGCCTAAGGACCCAGGTTTGAGTCTCCAGGTCCCATGTAAGCCAGATGCAAATGGTGGCACATGCATCTGGAGTTCTTTTGCAGTGGCTAGAGGCCCTGGTGTGCCCATTCTCTCTTTCCCTTCCTTTCACTGTCTCAAATAAATAAAAAATAAAATCTTAAAAAAAAAATATATATATATATATATATATATATTGCCGGGTGTGGTGGCGCACGCCTTTAATCCCAGCACTTGGGACGCAGAGGTAGGAGGATATATATATTGGTTTTTCGAGGTAGGGTCTCACTCTGGCCCAGGCTGACCTGGAATTCACTATGTAGTCTCAGGGTGGCCTCGAACTCACGGCGATCCTCCTACCTCTGCCTTCCAAGTGCTGGGATTAAAGGCGTGCGCCACCACGCCCGGCTTAAAAATAAATAAATAAATAATTTAAAAAATAATAAAAATCCATTTTGGATAGTGACCTTTAAAGTTTGCCTTGACACTTGTTTGCAAAGTCTGCTAGTCTGGGTTCAATTCCCCAGTATTCATGTAAAGCCAGATTCACAAAGTGGATCTGCATCTGGAATGCGTTTGCAATGGCAAGAGAACCTGGTACACCCATTCTCTCTCCCTGTTTCTCTCCTTACAAATAGATAAATAAATTTATTTTTGTATTTTTATGAGAGAGAGCAAGAGAAAGAGAGAGAGAATGGGTGCACCAGGGCCTCCAGCCACTGCAAACAAACTCCAGTTGCGTGTGCCATCTTGTGTGCATGTGCTTTCTTGCACACTCGCATCACCTTGTGCATCTGGCTTATGTGGGATCTGGAGAGTAGAACATTGGTCCTTGGACTTCGCAAGCAAGTACCTTAAGCACTAAGCCATCTCTCTAGCCCCCCCAAAAAGTTTATTTTTTTTTGTTTTTCAAGGTAGGGTTTCACTCTGGTCCAGGCTGACCTGGAATTCACTATGTAGTCTCTGGGTGGCCTTGAACTCGCAGCCATCCTCCTACCTCTGCCTCCCAAGTGCTGGGATTAAAGGCATGCACCACTACACCCAGCTAAAAATATTTTTTTTTTGTATTGTAATGTATGATGGTCTTTATTTACAACTTTATTGGCAAAAAAAGGGGAGAACTTTAAACAACACACGGCACCGTGGCTGATCCTGTTAGAGTAAAGAAGTCCCATTTTAAGTGTCCATCTAATAGTCCAGAGATATACAATACTGAATCTGCATATGCAGTTTCCTTTATCAAGTACAGTGTTCACCTTTTAGGCAGTCTTTAAACTATATAAATACAAAGGAAAAGAAATCACTCATTAAAAACTGCATCAGATGAAAATAATTGTAAATATAAATTTGTTTTTCTTGGTAACAACACATGCCCAATGAAAATCAAAAGCTGAAAAGCAATTACACTTCCTACTCAAGTAGACCGTTACAACGATCAGTCATTTTCTGCAATAACAATATTTAATGTCATGAACTACTCTGAACTTACTTATGAGATGTAGTCAAAGTCAGAAGAGAAGATGTAGGGAGAATATTCCATTTTTGGAGAGCAATCCCTCCAGAATTAGATTGGGAAATAAACATTCTGTCGACTCTAGGTGGAAAAAAATTAATGTAGTCATTTTCAGCTCATACTGAGCTGACTTAACTTTCTCATTGCCTTGTTTGGTTGTCATTCTTCTAAATCAAGTGTGTTTAATTCTTCTTCTAGTTCATCCAGATCCTCGCCAGTGAAAAGATTTTCATCCACAGGAACAGCGTCAATGGCTCCACTTTGCCGCCCTTCACCTTCACTGTCCTCTTCCAAATCACTTCTTTCTCCGTTTGCAGCCCCACCTCCAGAAGCTTCACTTAATTTGTTTCATCCTTATCTGAAGCATATGTGCTGAACCTCTCAAGACTGGCTACAGTGATACCCGTCTCGTCTACATCTCTTGGGATGTATAGGCTTAAATCTATGTCATTCACACTCACAGAATCATCAACCTCATCACCACCTGTTCCCTGAATGTATCGAGTGTCATCTGCTTCCTCATCATCATCATTGTCCAGCTCAGGACGAAACTCAAACACCTCACGACCACTGATCACGAGTGCTTTCCCTGCTTTGAAGTCAGCTTTTCTTCTTTCCATATCTTGTTCAAGTTTATCAATCTTTTCTTGTCTTTTCCTTTTCTTCCAGGCAAGAAAAGATTCTAGGGTGATTTTGGTAACATTTGGGCCCAGGGCAGAACGCTCTCGTTCAATTAGATCTTCTAATGAAATTTCATCCTCTTTCTCTTCTTTCTTTTTGTCTTTTTTTCAACACAAACCCTGGAGGAAGTGCATGCCGATACATGCAATTATCACCCCCTCCAGGGCACACCCAAAACCAGCCATACTTGTTGTTTTCAATAGCTTCGAGGAAATGCTTGCAGACTATTTGAGTTTTTGGTTTTTTCTTTTCCGCCTCACCGTGCTTCTTGTTCATAACTTCTTCCAGCTTTTTCTCATCCCAATTATCCATAGTATCTTATTCAAGTTCTTCATCTCGTGCATCAATGTAAACACTTCGTTTTTCACATTTTCTCTCCAAGGTCAAGTCATGAGAGAACTTACACTTATCTCCTTTTGTACACTGTCCTTGCTTGAAGAATGCACATACCACAGATTTGGGATCTGCACCTTTACTTATCTTTTGTGCAGCCACGACGGGTTTGAACAGCTCATTTAGCTCCTGCAGTTCTTTCTTCTTGTCATCTTTCTTCAATTTCTTCTCTGCCTCACTTTGTGCTACCTGACGTGGATTTTGTTGACCAAATTTCACTTGATGAGTGACAGCCTTGATAAACTTCTGCTGCTTTGCTCCTTTCTTATTCTTCAGACCAAAAGTTTTATCTTCGATGATCTTCTCCTTCTTCTGCTCCGCCTTTTTACTGCCCCCGGCCTGAGCCTGTTTCTTGGGGGGCATGGTGGAGACAGGACACAGCGTCCAGAATGGAGAGTAGATGGACCCACGTCTGCTCGGGGTGCCTGGCCCCGCGGCAGGAGGAGAAGGAGGAGGTGGAGGAGGAAGACCCGGCCGCCACCGCAGCGCCAACGGAAAGCCTAAAAATATTTTTTAAAGTATTAAAAAATTAAAAAAAAAAAGAATAAAAGTTTACCTGAATGCAGCAAAGAAAGAACAGAGAAGGTGATAGTACAAAGGATTATGAAGGCCAGAGAACACAAAGGTGTGTCAAAGACACAACAGAAATATCTATTCTCAAGCACGGGATCCTATAAGCTACAAAAATCAACCAACCAGACAAGATGTACACACCTGTATAATAGTGACACACAGGCTACGGGTAATCAGTTGCTCTCTGATTGGATATGAGGCCTGCTCAGTGAATGGCGAGTCATACCTGGTACTGAGAACTAAGTCAGAAGCTTTTGGCTAGGAAGGTATTAGACCCTAGAGGGTATAGTTCCCACTGTTCTTTGGCTAAAATGAGAAAGTAAGCCCACCAAAAAGTCTTTTAAATATTTTTTGCTTATCCCCTTTGATCCATGCTACACATACACATATAGTTTTGTTTTATTTTATTTTTATTTTTATTTATTTATTTATTTATTTATTTGGTTTGGTTTCTCAAGGTAGGGTCTTACTCTAGTCCAGGCTGACCTGGAATTAACTACATAGTCTCAGGGTAGTCTTGAACTCACGGTGATTCTCCTACCTATGCCTCCCAAGTTCTGGAATTAAAGGTGTGAGCCACCACGCCTGGCTTACTTTTGTTTTATTTTATTTTATTTTATTTTTTTATTTTATTATTTTATTTATTTTTGGAGAGAGAGAGACAGAGAGGGAGAGGGAGACAGAGAATGGGCAGCCAGCAGTCTCTCAGCTGCTGTGAACGAAATCCAGATGCGTGCGCCCCTTGTGGCCAAGTGCAGCACTGCACCCTTGCGTCACTTTGCATCTGGCTAAACGTGGGACCTGGAGATTGGAACCGGCGTTCTTAGGCTTAGGAGGCAGGTGCCTTAACTGCTAAGCCATCTCTCCAGCCCTGTTTTATTTTTTGAGATAGAGTCTTGCTCTAGTCTAGGCTGACCTGGAATTCACTATGTATTCTCAGGGTGGCCTCAAACGCATGAAGATCTTCCTACATTAGCCTCCTGAGTGCTGGGATTAAAGGTGTGTGCCACCATGTCCAGCCTGTAAAGCCCTATTTTGACCATGAGAAAAAAGTCAAAGGCAATCAGGGCTTTAAGTTCCAAACTCTTTGGGCCACTGAACCAAGACAAGCAACTGGCTGTATCTAGAAATCTTGTTACATGAGCAAAATAAATCTCTAATTTATGTAGGCCACTGATGTCTGGGTTTTCTGAGACAGGAACTCAAACTCCCCACTTGATGTGCTAAAATGTGGGTAATTAGTGTCTCCCAGGGAAATAGAAAAAAATTGATTAGCTCAAATAACTAAAGCACATACAATTATTCCAAGATACCTTCCAGTGAGTTGTTGACCAGGGAAGTCCCTGGTGCCCCCAAAACATTATAAGCCATGGCCAAGGCTCTTGGTTTTCCACTAGAAATAGATGGTTAGACCCTATTGCTGAAGACTCCATATGCCTAGGTGGCAAGGTCACTGAGAAATCAAGCTGGAGCTGAGCTAAAAACCTCTCCCTGTGGACCAACTGACAGAAAGCTGGAAAAAGCTACTATGCAGCCCTATGGGAGACAGAAGTCATCATCAGTGATAAACAACAGTGGACACTGTACACCTTAAGTTTGGCCAGTCAGGCCAAACGAACCAATTTGTGCAATAATGGCATGTCTGTTAAGGGGAAACCAACTGCTCTCTAATTGGACTAGAGATCTGTTCCACAGGAGGGAATACATGCCTGGTACTGAAAACCTAGTAAAAAGCTTATAGCAGGGGAGGTCATGAGCCCTAGGGGAGTAACGCCTGCTGTTGTCTGGCTAGATGCATATATTATGCCCTGTAAGTACTTTTTTTTTTTTTAACCATTCATACCCATATGCTAATATCACTCTCCCTTTTGGTTAGAGAAGCTTCTCTTTTCAGATAGCAGTGACCACTGGGATGACTCAAAAGGCATCATGGTTGAGAAGAAGTGACAGAGGAGTGTTCAGCATTGAAACATCTCTATTGCACCCTCTAAGGCTCAGGGTCCATTGCAGAAAGAATGTAATGTAAGAGCCAAAGGAAGGATAGGACTCCTTACATTGTTCTCCTCCAGACATAATATGGCCTGAATATCCATGACCTTGCAGTGCCTGACATTACCTACATAAAACCATCATTATAGGAAGAAAAGATGATGACATCAAAACAAAAGAGAGACTAATTTAAAGGAGGAGGGGATATGATGGAGGATATATTTGTGAAGGGTGGAATTATCATGGTTTATCATCTATAATTATGAAAGTTGTCAATTAAAAAAAACAATGGGGGCTGAAGAGATGTCTTAGTGGTTTATGCATTTGCCTGCAAAGCCAAAGGACCCAGGTTCAACTTCCCAGGATCGACGTAAGCCAGAAGCACAATGTGGTACATGTGTCTGGAGTTCCTTTGCAGTGGCTGGAGGCCCCGAAGTACCCATTCTCTATCTTCCTCTTTCTCTGTCCTCTCTCCCAAATAAATAAATAAAAATATTTTTAAAAAAATTGGGCTGGGCATGGTGGTACATGCCTTTAATCCCAGCACTCTGGAAGCAGGAGGAGGAGGATTGCTTTGAGTTTAAAGCCAGCCTGGGACTATAGAATGAGTTCCAGGTCAGCCTGGGCTGGAGTAAGATCCTACCTCAAAAAAAAAAAAAAAAAAAGTTATCCAGTCAGGCACGGTGGTACACACCTTTAAAGCTAGTACTCACTGAGTTCAAGGCCACTCTGAGACTACATAGTGAATTCCAGGTCAACCTGCGCTAGAGAGCAAGACCCTACTTTGAAAAACCAAGTAAAAAAAAGTTATCCAGAGATGGCTGGAAAGATAGCTCAGCAGTTAACACACTTGCCTGTAAAGCCTGGGGACCAGGGTTCATTTCCCTAGTACCCATGTAAAGCCAGATGCACAAGGTGGTACATGAGTTTGGAGTTCATTTGCAGTGGCAAGAGACCTTGGCTCACCCATACTCACTCTCTGTGAAATAAATAAATAAAATATTTTTTTAAAAATTATTCTAGCCAGGGGGATGGAGAGATGGCTTAGTGGTTAAGGCGCTTGCCTGAAAGGCCTAAGGACCCACGTTTGATTCTACAGGTCCCATGTAAGCCAGATGTACAAGGTGGCGCATGCATCTGGAGTTTTTTTGTAGTGGCTCGATGCCCTGGTGCACCCATTCTCACTCTCTCTCTCTCTCCTTCTCTCTGTCGCAAATAAATAAATAAAATAGATAAATAAAATGTTTAAAAAATGATTCTAGTTGGCATAGTGGCACATGCCTTTAATCCCAGCACTCGGGAGGCAGAGGTAGGAGGATTCCCATGAGTTTGAGGACACCCTGAGACTACATAGTGAATTCCAGGTCAGCTTGGTCTAGAGCAAGATACTGCCTTGAAAAAGGAAACAAACAAACAAACAAAAAAAAAACTATTACAAGATGAAGAAACATGTACTGAAAGACCTTACTGTTCTGAGTAAAATAAATGAAAAGTTCTATATCAAAAGATATTCCAGGGCTGGAGAGACGGCTTAGTGGTTAAGGTGCATGCCTGTGAAGCCTAAGGACCCTGGTTTGATTCTCCAGGTCCCACATAAGCCAGATGCACATGGTGGCACATGCCTCTGGAATTCATTTGCAGTGGCTACAGGCCCTGGCATGCCCATTCTCACTGTCTATCTCTCCCTCTCTCTGTCTCTAATAAATAAATAAAAATAAGTTACAAAAAAAAGATATTCCAGTCAGGTGTGGTGGCACACGTCTTTGGTCCCAGCACTGGGAGGCAGAGATAGGAGTATCTCTGTGAGTTCAAGGCCAGCCTGAGGCTACATAGTGAATTCCAGGTCATCCTGGGCTAGAGTGAAACCCTACCTCAAAAAACTAAAAGAGAAAAAAAAAAGATATTAGTGGTTAAGGCACTTGCCTGTGAAGCCTAAGAACCTAGGTTCAACTCCCCAAAATCCATATAAGCCAGATGCATGAGGTGGCACATGCATCTGGAGTTGGTTTGCAGTGGCTAGAAACCCTGGCCTACCCAGTCTCTCTCTATCTGCTTCTTTCTCTCTCTTAAATAAATATAAAAAGATATTCCAGTGCCAGGTGTAGCAGGAGGATTCCTGTTAGTTTGAGGCCAGCTTGGGACTATAGAGTGAGTTTCAGGTCATCCTGGGCTAGAGTAAAAGTCTATCTCAAAAAACAAACAAGGCATTCCAGAGCTGGGGAGATGACCTAGTAGTTAAAGGTGCTTGCTTGCAAAGCCTGCTAGACCAGATTTGCTTCCCTAGTACCAACATAAAGCCAGATGCACAAAGTGGCACATGTATCTGGAGTTTGTTTGAGGAGGCAAGAAACCCTGGCATGCACATACACATACAAATAAATTAATTTAAGCCAGCGCCTTTAACCACTGAGCCATCTTTTCAGGCCCCAAATGCACTTTAGAGAAATTTACCAGAGCTGGAGAGATGTTGTAGTCATTAAAAGTACTTGCTTGCAAAACCTAATGACCTAATGACCTAAAGCCAGATGCACAAAGTGACAAAGGCATCTGGAGTTCGTATACAGTGACAAGAGGCCCTGGCACACCCATTCTCTCTCTTTCTCCAACTCTCTCTCTCCCTGCTTGCAAATAAATTAAGGGATTTACCAGTTGGCAAAAATAGGAGGAAAAATTTAAATTTCAGAGGTAGAGAAAATAGGATATAAATGGGATGGAATATACAGTTAAGTCAAAAGTCAAAGTTAAAAAGCCAGTTGCAGCCAGGCATGATGGTGCATGCCTTTAATCCCAGCACCTGGGAGGCAAAGGTAGGGGAATCACCATGAGTTTGAGGCCATTCTCACACTACATAGTGAATTCCAGGCCAGCCTGGGCTACAGTGAAACCCTACCTCACCCCCCCCCCACCTACAAAAAAAAAAAAGTCAGTTGCAGGCTGGAGAGATGGCTCAGCAGTTAAGGCAAGGCACTTGTCTGTGAAGCCTAACAACCTGGTTTGATTCCCCAGTACCCATGGAAAGCCAGAAGCACAAAGAGGCACATGTATCTGGAGTTCATTTACAATGGCTGGAGGTCCTGGTGTGCCCATTCTCCCTGTCTTTTCTCTTCTGTCTGCATGCAAACAAAAATATTTTCTAAAAAGCCAGTTTTGGTGGCATATGCCTAACCTGGGGCTACAAAGAAAGTTCCATGTCAGCCTGTGCTAGAGTGAGACCCTTCCTTGAGAGAGGAAAAAAAAAAAA
>PVKW010049112.1:0-14112 GCA_004027895.1 Orientallactaga bullata | reverse complement strand
TTTCTTTCTTTTTGGTTTTTCGAGGCAGGGTTTCACTCTGGTCCAGGTTGACCTGGAATTAACTATGTAGTCTCAGGGTGGTCTCGAACTCATGGCGATCCTCCTACCTCTGCCTCCCAAGTACTGGGATTAAAGGCATGCGCCACCACGCCGGGCTTCCGGTTCTTTCTTTATCATGGTTGCTCATGGCTCAGAGCCCACAACCCTTCTTGCTCGAATAGGGTAATTAATGTGTTTTTGATGTTGTTATTTATTTTTATTTATTTATTTGAGAGCGAGAGAGAGAACGGGTGCATCAGGGCCTCCAGCCACTGCAAACAAACTCCAGATGCCTGTGTCATCTTGTGCATCTGGCTTACGTGGGTCCTGGGGAACGAGCCTTGAACCAGGGTCCTTAGGCTTCACAGGCAAGCGCTTAACTGCTAAGCCATCTCTTCAGGCCCCTGATAAATGTTTTGATTCAGAGTTGTGGCCATGGTGAGAAGATTGTCATGGTTCAGCCCTAATTTGGGGGTTAACTGTTGGGTGAAGCAGCAAATATCAGTCAGCACCTGAACCCAGCACTCCAGAGGTCATACAAGAACAGATCTCCATGGAGATGGGGAGATGCGTGAAGTGTTTGCTGCACAAGCACGAGGAAATGAGTTTGGCTCCCCTCACCCATATAAATGCTCCCAGGGGAAGGGAAGCAGAGCCAGGAGTTCCCTGGGACTTGCTGACCTAGCCAACGTTGTAAGCTCCAGGTTCAGTGAGAGACTCTGTCTCAAAAAATAAGGTGGAGAGCCAAGTGTAATGGCACACACCTTTAATCCCAGCACTTGGGGAGGCAGAGGGAGGAGGATCACTGTGAGTTCGAAGTCAGCTTGGGACTTCGGTGAGTTCCAGCTCAGCCTGGGCTGGAGTGAGACCCTACCTTAGAAAAATCTAAATAAATAAATAAATAAATAAATAAATAAATAAATAAATAAATACAAAGTGAAGAGTGACTGATGAAAACACCCCACATCAACCTCTGGCTTCCACGTGCATTGCACACACATGCACACTGAACATGACTTCTGGATGTTTTCAGTGAACTGACTTAGCCACAGAGACAGAAGCTCCTCGAATAAGGTAAGAGAGGGCTTAGTGTGGACCCAGCTAGCCTGGCCAGTGGCTGAATCACAGCACAGCTGGGGAGAATGGCTCCAGCGCTATACTGTACATCCCACTTCTGGAGTTTGAAGGCTACTCTGGGGTCTGATGCTTCAGCAGTTCTGACACAAACAGATGAGAGTGAGGGACTGGGAGGCCCTCAGTGTTGACTGTAAGTCTGTACTGTGCCTGTGGAAATAGAGTTGGCACTATGTGTAGCCCCAGGAACGGAGCAGGCCTAAGTGGAAGTCAGATGGAGAGGTCAGGGTTCAAGTTAGGGTGCAAATGCACTAGAACTGGTCACATGGAGTTTGCTAGATTCTGTGCTTAGGAAATGCCTTCAAGAGAGAAGCTAGACTAGTAAAGCAAGGAGTCCAGGCAAGCACATCTTCAGCCAGACTCTAAGAGCCGGGTAGGGTGGTGGAAGTAGGCATAGGGTGTTCCATCAGCAGATGAACACTGAGAGTGGGACAAAAAGGAGAAGGTTTTGGGGGCAGGAAGCTGTGGACATAGCTCCACTGCTAAAGTGCTTGCCTTGCAAGCAGGAGGACCCAAGTGCATTCCCCAGTACCCCTATAAACTGCCAGGCTTGGGCTGGAGAGATGGCTTAGTGGTTAAAGCATTTGCCTGTCAAGCCAAAGGGCCCAGGTTCCATTCCCAAGCACCCATGTAAACCCATGAACAAGGTGGTGCATGCATCTGGAGTCTGTTTACAGTGGCTGAGGGCCTGGCATGCCCATTCTCTCTCTCTCTCTCTGCCTCTATTTTTTAAATAAAATAAAATAAAATAAAATGTCAGGCCTAGTGGCACATACCTGTAACCTGTACCTCTAGCACCAGAGAAGTGGAGACAAAGATCCCTGAGGCTCACTGGCTAACGAGTCTAGCATAATTGTTGAGCTCCAAGCCACTGGGAAGTCCTGTCTCAAAAGAGATGGACAGAATTCTGGCCTACACATGCATATATGCACACACACAAACACATGCACGTGTGTGCACACATACATTGCAAACAAATGGAAAGGGCTTGAAAAACTAGGAGGAAGGGGCTGGAGAGATAAAGCACTTGCCTGCAAAGCCAAAGGACCTTGGATCAATTCCCTAGGACCCACTTAAGCCAGATGGCACATGCATCTGGAATTTGTTTGCAGTGGCTAGAGGTCCTGGTGCGCCCATTCTTTCCCTCTCTCTGCCTCTCTCTAAAATAAAATAAAATAATAAAATAAATAAAATAAAATAAAATAAAAAATAAAATAAAAAAATAAAATATAAAATAAAATAAAAAAATAAAAAAATTTAAAAAAATGAATAAAAGTTAGGAGGAAGGGCTAAATCAGGCCTGGCCTCAAGTTGGGGCTGGACAGAAGAAGTGGTATTCTGGGCAGCACGTTTATCCAAGGATTGCGGAATCTTCGGTGGGAGTGGAGCGAAGGCATCATTCAGAGTCTAGAAGCTGTATGCCCAGATTGCGTATGAAGGGGACTCAGCAGACAAGGGCCGAAGAGTGAGCCAGCTCAAAGGACAAGACCTGTGAGTCCTTGGGGATTCAGGTGTATATGAAGTGGTATTGCAGAGTCTGAAACTCCAGCCCTCAGAGTGTGAAGATTGGAGACCAGCTTCCTCACCCACAGAGCAAGGCAGAAGAGGACCTCCCCGACCACCCCTTTTGGGTGCCGTCCGCATCCTGTGTAAGCACATAGGCTGCAGCTCATGAGCCTCCTTGTGTTGCGATGGTCCTTGGTGTATGGACCTGGGCAGTCCCAGAATCTGTGCTCCCTCCCTTTGAGGGCCAGGTCTTAGGATATTCTACCTGGGCCTGAGGCTTCCTGTTCAGGTCAGGTATGCAGGGCTCTCACATGGATTATCCCTTCTCATCCTCCCAGCACGCCTGCAAGGCACAGGACTCCTACCATCTGCTCTGGTATTTCAGAAATGAAATGCTCACAAGCTCAGAGAAGTCACAGCCTACAGCAAGTTCTCACAGCAAAGTTCAGTGACAGTTCCTGCCAGTGTCCAGGTCTTCTGACTCCATATGTTGTTCAGGATCCTCTGCAGCCTGATGAATGCTACAGTCTGGGGCTGGAAGGCAGCTCAGTGGGTAAAGTGCTTGCTACACAAGCGTGAGGACCTGACATCATATTCCCAGTTCCCACATAAAATACTGGGTTGTGGTGGCTTGCACTTGTCATCCCAGCATCAAGGAAATTTAGGGAATTCCTGGGGCTCACTGGCTGTAGTCCACTGAATCTGAGCTCTAGGTTCAACCAATCTCTTAAAAAGAAGTCTTGGGCGGGAGAAATGGCTCAGCAGTTAAGGTGCTTGCCTACAAAGCCTAATGACCAGGGATCAATTTCTCAGTATCTTCGTAAAGTCAGATGCATAAGGTGGTGCACGCATCTGGAGTTTGTTTACAGTGGCTGGCGGCCCTGGCATGTCCATTCTCTCTGTCTCTGGTTATCTATATACACTTGCAAATAAATTTAAAAAAAATTTTTTTTAAGTCGCATTAAGCTGGGTGTGGTGGCACATGTCTTTAATCCCAGCACTTGGGAGGCAGAGATAGGAGGATCACTGTGAGTTCAAGGCCACCCTGAGACTACATAGTTACTTCCAGGTCAGCCTGGGCCAGAGTGAGACGCTACCTTGAAAAAAAAAAAGTCGCATTAAAAAGAAAAGAATGGAGATGGTCTGGGAAGATTGCTCAGTGGTTAAACACATGTAAAGCCGGTTGCAAAAGATAGTGCATATATTTGTTAGTTTGCAGTGCCAGAAAGCCCTAACACATGCACACACACATACATATACAAATAGAATGTTAAGATGGAGAAATTAGAGGAAGATACCCAGTGTTGACCTCTGACCTCAATACACAGGCACACCCCTACACAGTATGTCCATACACTTACAAAAATACACACACACACACACACACACACACACACACACACACGTATGGGCTGGAGAGATGGCTCAGCAGTTACGGCGCCTGCCTGCAAAGCCTAATGATCCGGGTTTGATTTCCCCAGTATCCATGTAAGGTCAGATGCAGAAAGGGACACATGCATCTGGAGTTTGCAGCAGGTAGAGGCTCAGGTGTGTCCTCTCTCTCTTTTTTTCCTTGCAAATAAATTAATTAACTAAAAAAGACAAAGCAAAACAAAAAAGAATTTCATGTTCTTTAGGAATGAAGTTGGGCATTCCTAGGAGGGGCAAACATGGACAACCATGTCAGGAAGTGTGCACTGGGAACAGCCAGTGAGATCACATCCACAGTTGGGACTCGGTGCCTACTCTGCACCAGGTTTGTTTAGGAATTCTGGACCCCAGAGTCCTGAGGCAAAGAGGCTAAATGTGCTGCCTGGGGTCATGCATGCATGCATGGGGTGAGAGTTCTAAGCAGGGAGATAGAGCCCTCCCACTTGGCCACAGAGCAATGTGGAGAAGCCCCATGGGTTCAGAGTGGCTATTAGCTCTAGAAAGGATTTCCTGTTTACTGTGGGCCTTCAAAAAAATATTTATTTATTTATTTATTTATTTATTTATTTATTTGCAAGCAGAGTGACAGAGAGAATGAGAGTGGCCTTGCAAATGAACCCCATATGCATGCACCGCTTTGTGCATCTGGATTTATGTGGATACTGGGGCATTGAGCAGGGGTTTTCAGGCTTGGTAGGCTTAACCACTGAGCAATTTCTCTAGCCTCTGCTTCATAGGCTGCATTTGAGTGAGAGGACGATAGGGTCTTAACACAAGGTGTTACCCTGCACTGAGGTTGTGGCAGCCTCTTGCCTGGTGTTAGCACATCTCATGAAGCAGCAGCTCATGGCCTGTGGTGGGTTTTGTGACTGATAGGATGATGGTTTGAGCTGGGAGGTCCCTTATTGACTAGTCCGCTTTGGTTGAGGTCCCGCTTCCTGGTCTAACTGTACACTCTGCTGCCTCACTGAGCTTTGAAGCTTATATCCTCTGATGCCAGCAGGTTATTTCTTGGTCAGTGGTGAATACAGGGGATTTTTCTCCACCCCAGCAGCTTAAAGGCTTTCTGAGCTGTGGTAGTCCCTCCTTGCCATCAGGGGGCACCATGCAAAGTGGAGCTTCCTCTGAGTACTTCCTCTAAGCCCTTTTCCTTTGGGTGGGTCAACAGGCAGTGGTAGCTTTTGAGCTCATCGGACCACACCTGTTGGATTTAAATGTTCATTCTTGTATTTGCTGCGATGTGGGGCTCTTATATCTATAGCATATTTATGATTTGGGAAATGTGACCATCACGGTCATATGGATCTTCTGAGTTAGCAGAGATAATGCATTTATTTCTAGAAGGTTTTAGGATTAAAAGCACTTGTCTTGATTGGTTGGAAGTTGTTATGCCCAGTGTGTCTGTAATTAGAATATTCCATTCTTCAACTGCACTGCACACCATTAGAAAAGTAATATCCTGGGTGGTTTTTAAATAAATTCAAAAGCGTAAGATGGAAAATACTAGGTAAGTAGCAAACACATCTTCCATACTGTTTTTTGTTTTTTTTTTGGCATGGATTATACATTGTTTTGAGCTAGATTCAAGCCATATATATAACATGAGGCGTCATTAACAGCAACCTCAGCCACCTATACAAAGTCCTTTATTTATGTATTTGAAAGACAGAGAGAGAAAGAGAATGGGTGATCCAGGGCCTCTACCCACTACAAACTCCACATGTATGTGCCATCTTGTGCATGTGGCTTACGTGAGTAATGGGGAATTGAACTGGGTCCTTAGGCTTTGCAGACAAGTGTCTTAACTGCTAAGCCATCTCTCCAGCCCATAAAATCCTTGTGTTTATGGGATAGTGGATACATTGCTTAAGTCTATGCATGTGCTGGCTCCGTCCTCATGCTGCAAGTTGCTGGACTAGAGACAACTTTTGGAAAAACTTCCCTTGGTGTTGTCAAGTAGGTTGAATTTGTAAAATTGTCATCTTTTCCTGTGACCTTCTTCACTCTCTGCTCCAGGTGCAGAGTGTGCTTGTAGTTCACTTTCAGGGCCTATGTAGCTGTCAGCTGGAAAGGACTTGATACTCTGATTCATTCCTCATTGCTGATCTATCCCAAAAGAAATTTTCTAGATGATTCTTTAAGCCAAAGATATGACTGTGTAATAGTGGAATTTCAGTCTTCTGGGGCAGTCTAGAGAGGGAAGAGAGATTCTTTTTTTTTTTAATAAGTTTTTCGAGGTAGGGTCTCACTCTAGTCCAGGCTGATCTGAAATTCACTATATAGTATCAGGGTGGCCTTGAATTCATGAGGATTCTCCTACCTCTGCCTCCCTAGTGCTGGGATTAAAGGTGTGTACCACCACTCCTGGCTAAGACTCTTCTATTGTTCTGGAAGTACAGAACTCAGGTATCTACATGAGCCCTTTGGGGTTTTTATTTTTTTGCTAAGTGTTTAGTAGTCTTACTCCCCCCACCCCCCACCACCATTGGTTTTTCAAGGTAGGGTCTTGCTCTAGTCTAGGCTGACCTGGAATTTACCATGTAGTCTTAGGGTGGCCCTGAACTCATAGTGATCTTCCTACCTTGACCTCCTTAGTGCTGGGATGAAAGGTGTGTGCCACCACACCTAGCTAGTCTTACTTCCTAAAAAAAGTATTGTTTATTTGCATACAAAGAATTGGGTTTCATTATGTGGTATTTAAAATAATTTTTAAAAATATTTTATTTATTTATTTATTTGAGAGAGAGAGAGGAAGAGGCAGAGAGAAAGAAAGAATGGCTGTGCCAGGGCCTCCAGCCACTGCAAACAAACTCCTTGTGCATCTGGCTTACGTGGGTCCTGGGGAATTGAACTGGGGTCCTTTGGTTTCCCAGACAAATGCCTTAACCACTAAGTCATTTCACTGGTTTCCCTTTCCCCTTTGTGCCCCGTTCCCCATCTTGCCTCCCTCTTTCCCCTTTGTGCCCCGTTCCCCATCTTGCCTCCCTCTTTCCCCTTTGTGCCCCGTTCCCCATCTTGCCTCCCTCTTTCCCCTTTGTGCCCTGTTCCCCATCTTGCCTTCCTCTTTCCTCTTTGTACACTGATTCCCATCTTAGCTTCCTTTTTGCTTATGCACTTTTTTCTTTTATTTCCTCCTCTGTTCTCATCACTTCTTTTTTTTTTTTTTTTTTTTTGGTTTTTTGAGATAGGGTCTCACTCTGGCCCAGGCTGACCTGAAATTCACTATGTAGTCTCAGGGTGGCCTTGAACTCACGGCGATCCTCCTACCTCTGCCTCCCGAGTGCTGGGATTAAAGGCGTGCGCCACCACGCCCGGCTTCCTCATCACTTCTTATTCCTTGGTCATGGTCCATCTTGCTTATATTCCCTCTCACATTCCCTTATTTACATACATGCAAACATTAAAAATTAGGATTTTTGTTTTTTCTGGGCCCGAGTTACTGTACTTGCAATATTTCTTTTTCCAATTCCATCTATTTTCCTGGAATTTTTTTTTCCAAGGTAGGGTCTCACTCTAGCTCAGGCTGACCTGGAATTCACTATGTAGTCTCAGGGTGACCTCAAACTCTCAGAGATCTTTCTATCTCTGCCTCCAAGTGCTGGGATTAAAGGCGTACACCACCATGCCCGGCTTGGAATTTTCATACCTATTTTCCTTTACATCTGAGTAAAACACCGTGTATATGTACAGTATTTTTATTATTCAATTATCAGTTGATAGATATCTGTTGATTCTGTTTTCTAGCTATTATGATTAGAGCAGCAATAATTATCAATGTACAAGTATCTCTGTGGTAGAGTATAGAGTCCTTTGGATATATGCCCAGGAGTGGTCTAGCTAGGGCATGTGATAGTTCAATTTTTAACTTTTTGAGAAATGTCCACACTGATTTCCATAGCAGCTACCCCAGTTTACACTCCCATCAACAGTGAATAAGAATTTCCTTGCAACCTTGCCAGCATTTGTTGTCATCAGTTTTCTCAATGATAGCCACTCTGTCTAGAGCAAGATGAAACCGCAAAATGGTTTTAGTTTGCATTTCCTCGATGGCTAAGGACGTTGAACAGTTTTTTATATCTGTTGTCCATTTGTGTTTGTTTTGAAAATGGTTCAGTTCATTAGCCCACTTTTTGATTGGCAGATATATATATATTAGAGACAAAGAGAGGGAAAGAGAGAGAGGATGAGAATGGGTGCACCAGGGCCTCCAGCCACTGCAAACGAACTCCAGATGCGTGCTCCACCCCCCACCCCTGTGCATCTGGCCTACGTGGGACCTG
Source organism: Orientallactaga bullata (assembly GCA_004027895.1). Taxonomy (NCBI): domain Eukaryota; kingdom Metazoa; phylum Chordata; class Mammalia; order Rodentia; family Dipodidae; genus Orientallactaga; species Orientallactaga bullata. The sequence goes on along the minus strand of PVKW010049112.1, from coordinate 5,722 downwards.
GAGAATCGAACTGGGATCCTTAGGCTTTGCAGGCAAACACCTTAACCACTAAGCCCAGTTTTGTTTTTTTAAGGTGTTTAGTTTTTACAGTTTTTAAAAAATATATTCTAGCCGGGCGTGGTGGCACACGCCTTTAATCCCAGCACTCAGGAGGCAGAGGTAGAAGGATCGCTGAGAGTTCGAGGCCACCCTGAGACCACATAGTTAATTCCAGATCAGCCTGGACCAGAGTGAGACCCTACCTTGCAAAACCAATATATATTCTAGAAATCAACTCCCTGTCTGATGTTTAGCTGGCAAAGATTTTTCTCCCATTATGTGGGCTTTCTGTTTGCTCTACTGATAGTTTCCTTTGCTGTACAGAAAGTTTTTAATTTCTTTTTTTAGATATGTAAGTTCATTTATTTGTTTTGTTTTATAATTTCATTTTTCTTAATTATGAACTCTATTGTATGAGCATATTACATGTTGATCATATTACTTTTAATTTCATGTAGTCCAATTTGTTGACTCTTGGGACTATTTCCTGTGCTATTGGAGTCCTCTTCAGAAAGAGCTTATGTATACCTATAACTTCCAGTGCATTGTTTGTTTTCCTCTAGTATTTTCAGCATTCTGGCTTGACATAAAGATTTTTTTTTTTTTTTTTTTGATTTTTCGAGGTAGGGTTTCACTCTAGCCCAGGCTGACCTAGAATTCACTATGTAGTTTCAGGGTGGCCTCGAACTCGTGGCGATCCTCCCACCTCTGCCTCCAGAGTGCTGGGATTAAAGGTGTGCGCCACCACGCCCGGCGACATAAAGATTTTTAATCCATTTTGAATAGAACTTTTTTTTAAAAAAAAACACTTTTTTTTTTAAATTTTAATTTTTATTTAGTTGAGACAGAGAAGGAAGTTGCTGCAAATGAACTCCAGATGCATTTGTCACTTTGTGCATCTGGCTTACTTGGGTCCTGGGTAATCGAATCTGGGTCCTTTGGCTTTGCAGCAAGTGCCTTAGCCACTAAGCCATCTCTCCAGCCCTATTTTTTTTCTTTTTTTCTTTTTCTTTTTTTTTCAAGGTATGGTCTTACTCTAGCCCAGGATGGCCATGAACTCATGGCAAGCCACCTACCTCTGCTTCCTGACTGCTGGGATTAAAGGCATGTGCCACCACACCTGGCATCTTTTGTTTTGTTTTGTTTTGTTTTGTTTTGTTTCCTAAGGTAAGGTTTCACTGTAGTCCAGGCTGACCTTGAACTCATGGCAATCCTCCTATCTCTGCTTCCTGGGTACTGGGATTAAAGGCGTGCACCACCATGCCTGGCTTTTTTTTTCCCTCAATAATAAAAGTGACTCTAGAATGTTTTATTGTTGGTTTGTTTAGGGTGGAGTTTTGTTTTGATTTTTTTTAATGGGGGGGGAGGATGAGAATTGGCACTCCAGGGTCTCCAACCACTATAATCGAACTCTAGGCACCACTTTGTGTGCATGTGCAACCTTATGCACTTGCATCACCTTCTGAGTCTGGCTTATATGGGATCTGAAGAGTCAAACATGGGTCCTTAGGCTTCCCAGGCAAGCACCTTAGCTGCTAAGGCATCTCTCCAGCCCATTCTTTTTTTCTTTTTTTTTTTTTTCTTTATTTTCCCTTTCTTTCTTTCTCTCTCTCTCTCTCTCTCTCTCTCTCTCTCTCTCTCTCTCTTTCTTTCTTTCTTTCTTTGTTTCTTTCTTTCTTTTTGAGGTAAGGTCTCACTTTAGCCCAGGGTGACCTGAAATTCACTATATAGTCCCATGCTGGCCTTAAACTCATTGTAATCCATCCACTTCTGTCTCCTGAGTGCTGATTAATGGTGTGCATCACCACACCCAGCTTTCTTTTTGGATTTATTTATTTATTTTGGTTTTTCGAGGTAGGGTGTCACTTTAGCCCAGACTGACTTGGAATTGGCTTGGATTTTTAAAAAACCTTTTTAAAAACTTTTTGAGCCGGGCGTGGTGGCACACGTCTTTAATTCCAGCACTCGGGAGGGAGAGGTAGGAAGATCACTGTGAGTTCGAGGCAAGCCTGAGACTACATAGTGAATTCCAAGTCAGTCTGGGCTAAAGTGACACCCTACCTTGAAAGACAAAACAAAACAAAACAAAACTTTTTGATGGCTTCCATAATTATAGATAATAAACCATGATAATTTCCTCTCCTACCTCATTCTCCCCCTCTCAAATCCACTCTCCATCGCCTTCCCTCCCCCTTCCAATTAATCTCTCTTTTATTTATTTATTTATTTTTTGGTTTTTCAAGGTAGGGTTTCACTCTGGTCCAGGCTGACCTGGAATTAACTATGTAGTTTCAGAGTGGCCTTGAACTCATGGCAATCCTCCTACCTCTGCCTCCCGAGTGCTGGGATTAAAGGCCCGACTTCTCTTTTATTTTGATGTCATCTTTTCCTCTTATTATGAAGGTCATGTGTAGGTAGTGTCAGGCACTGCAAGGTTATGACTATCAAGGCCATTTTGTGTCTGGAAGATTGTATTGTAAGCTGTCCTACCCTGCCTTTGACTCATATTCTTTCTACCACCTCTTCTACAAATGGGCCCTTTACCTTGGAGGGTGTGATAGAGATGTCTCAGTGCTAAACACTCCACTGTCATCTTTTCTCTACACTATGGTGACTTTTGAGTTACCCCAGTTGTCACTACCATTTGAAAAGAGAAGTTTCTTGAACCGAAAGTGAGAGTAGCATTAACATATGGGTATGACATCAAAAAAAGAGCTTATAGGGCAGACAACAGCAGGTGTTGTCTCCACTAGGGCTCATGACCTCCCCTGGTGTAGGCTTTTGACTAGATTTCCAGTGCTAGGCATTTATTCCCTCCCATGGAGCAGGCCTCCAGTCCCATTAGAGAATAGTTGGTTCCTTCATAACAGACATGCCACTGTTGCACCAGTTGGCACATTTGGCCTGGCTGGCCAATCTTAAAGTTCTCAGAGTCCAGTGCTGTTTACCTTTTCCACCTTATTTAATGAGAGTCTCTCATTTGAGCCTGGAACTCCCTGGTTCAGCTGGTCCAGGTAGCCAGCTTGTCCCAGGTATCTCCTGTCTCCTCCCAGGCACTGAGATTATAGGCAGCCCACCACGCCTGCTCAGCATTTACAGGGTTGTGGCAGACAGCTCCTCCAATGAGTTTTTGTATCATGTAATGAAGTTGCTCCCTCCCTCTGCATGTGGATGTCCAGTTGCTATAGCATCTTTGTTGAATTTCTTCGATGCTGTGGCAGTTTGAATGGATGTTCCTCAATAGATTCAGGCGTTTTATTTTTATTTATTGATTTTTCAAGGTAGGGTCTTGCTCTAGCCCAGGCTGACCTGGAAACCACTATGTATTCTTAGGGTGGCCTCAGACTTGTGGTGATCCTCTTACTTCTGCCTCCTGAATGCTGGGATTGAAGACATGTGCCACCATGCCTGGTAAAATTTATTCATTCATTCATTCATTCATTCATTTATGAGAGAGGCAGATAAAAAGAAAGAATGGGTGCGCCAGGGCCTCTAGCCACTGCATGTACCACCATGTGCATCTGACTTTTTGTGGCTGCTGGGGAATCAAACCTGTGTCCTTTGGTTTTATAGGCAAGCACAATAACCACTAAGCCATCTCTCCAACTCTCAGGAGTTTTATTCAAGCTTGTAACTTGTAACTGGAGGAGTTGTCACTGTGGATAGATTCTAGGGTCCAGCCCTAAGGAGTGTTTAGGGGCAGATCTTGAATTCTAGCCTAAGGAATGCAGAGTCTGAATTCTGCTAGGGTTTCTGGAATGTGCTTGCTTATGGTGCTGGTTGTGGGCCAGCTTCTTCCACCATTTTGGAACTTTCCCTGGATCTGTAAGCTTCAGATAAATCCTGTACCTCCCATAAACTGTGTCTGGTTTGGAGGTTCATCCCAACAACATGAAGCTGACTATTACAGATGCCTTTATAACAATTAACTGGGCATATTATACATATCTACTCAAAATTACTGTAGTTATACAGCAAGCCATATCACAGGAAGAAAGATTCCTTATTCTTTTTTCAGAATTGTTTTTCTTTCCTAAGGAGAATCTGTAGGAAGTCTAGGGTATCTGTGAAATTGAGAATCATAATAGTTAAGATTTGAAGGTTAAGTTTTCTTCATGTTGTTATATGTTCACAAAGAAACTTATACATGTGAATATTCATAGCATCTTTATTTAAAATAACTGCAAGCTACAAGTGACCTAGATGGTCATTCCATGGTGAGTGACAGAACAATACAACAGTAAAAAGGAACACCTTTTTGAACATATGCAGTAGCTTAGAAGAACCTTGGAAGTTATGCTGAAGGGAAAAGCTTATCTCTAAGGGCTGCACAGCCCACTTATATAACCTTGTTTTTTAATTTTTTTGGGGGGTGTGGTAGTTTGAATAGATGGCCCCCAATGTATTCAGTGTTTTATTAGTTTATAGTTTGCATCTGCAGCCACCTTGCTAGAGGCAATGTCACTGGGCAGTTCTTAAGGAGTGGTGGTGGGTTTGAGATTCCATTGTAAAGATATGCAATGTGTGCCTAGTAGGAGTTCCTAAAGTGTGCTGTGCTGTGTGGCTGGTGGTTTTTTCTCTCTCTGCTTGGCCCTGTGTAGACAGGCCAGCTTCTTCTGCCATTACAGATCCCCTGGATCTGTAAGCTTCAATAAATAATATCCCTTCCTCCATAACTGTGCCTGGTCTGGAAGTTCATCTCAGCAAACCTGAAGCTGTCTGTTACAGGGGGGTCACAGTTTCAGTGGAGCTCAGACTGACCTCAAACTCAAGATCTTACTCCCTTATCCTTTCAAATATTATGATTATAGGTGTGTGCCACTATGCCCAGCTCTTACATAATATTCATGAAATAAAGTTCTAGAGAGGGGGAAGAGACAGTGGTTGCTGGGGACTGGGAATGGGTGGTGGGTGCTAAGGGATAGTTCTTGCAGTAAAGGTCCACACATTTACATGAGGATATCTTGTGCTCATGGAACAGTTTACTGTTCCTACTGTGGTGCTGACAGCAGAGCCTCTAGCTACTGAACTCCAGAGGCATGTTCCACTTTGGGTGTCTGGCTTTGTGTGGGTATTGGGGAATTGAATATGGGCTGTCAGGCTAAGTGCCTTTAACCACTGAGCCATCTGTCCAGCCCAATAGAGCTTTGTATGTGCACGTTCATGTGTGTGAAGACCAGAGGACAGCTTGGGTGTTGTTCCTTACACTCTGGCCACCTTTTTTTTTTTTTGGCTTTTCAAGGTAGGGTCTCACTCTAGTTCAGGCTGACCTGGGTCTCAGGGTGGCCTTGAACTCATGACGATCCTCCTACCTCTGCCTCATAAGTGCTGGGATTAAAGGCGTGCACCTTTATTTAAATAAATAAATAAGAGGGAGAGTGAAAATGGGTGCGCCAGGGCCTCTACCCACTGCAAACGAACACCAGAAATGAACACCCCCTTGTACATCTGGCTTACATGGGACCTAGAGAATTGAACCGGGGCTCTTTGGCTTTGCAGGCAAATGCCTTAACTGCTAAGCCATCCCTCCAGCCACCCCCTTTTTTCCTTAAAGACAAGGTTCCTCACTGGTCTGAAGCTTGCCAATAGGCTAGACTGGTTGGCCAGCAACCTCAAGGAACCTGCTGTCTCCATCTCCCCAGGGCAGGCTTTTATCTTTCTTTCTTTCTTTCTTTCTTTCTTT
>PVKW010049111.1:0-14033 GCA_004027895.1 Orientallactaga bullata | reverse complement strand
TTTTTTTTTTTTTTTTTTTTTTTTTTTTTTCGAGGTAGGGTCTCACTCTGGTCCAGGCTGACCTGGAATTAACTATGTAGTCTCAGAGTGGCCTCGAACTCTCGGCGATCCTCCTACCTCTGCCTCGCTGGGATTAAAGGCATGCGCCACCACACCCGGCTCTTAATAATCATTTTTGAGACAGGGTCTTAGTGTACCCCAGCTGACTAGAAACTGTTTTTTAAAATATTTTATTATTTATTTATTTGAGAGAGAGAGATATAGAAATAGGCAGGTAGAGAGAGAGAGAGAGAATGGGCGTGCCAGGGCCTCCAGCCATTGCAAATGAATATTCAGACGTGTGCGCCCCCTTGTGCATCCTGGGGAACCTGGGTCGTTTGGCTTTGCAAGCAAGTGCCTTAACTGCTAAACCATCTCTCCAGCCCCTGAATCCCAGATCTTTGTCTCCTACCTGCGTAGGAGGTATATGTCCACCTGGGCATGATCTACACTGTGGGATACTCCATGTCCTTGGCCTCTCTCACAGTAGCCACGCTCATCCTGGCCCATTTCAGATAGGTAAGGGGGTAGAAGGTGGGGAGAAGCCTATGGAGTGGGTGGGCCTGTGCCCCCTTGTGCATCTGGCTTACGTGTGTCCTGGAGCATCGAGCCTGAACCAGGGTCCTTAGACTTCACAGGCAAGTGTTTAATTGCTAAGCTGTCTCTCCAGCCCTAGACATTATTATTATTATTATTATTATTATTTTTTTTTTTGAGGTAGGGTCTCACTCTAGGTCAGGCTGACCTGGAATTCACTATGTATTCTCAGGGTGTCCTTGAACTCACAGTGATCCTCCTACCTCTGCCTCCCAAGTGCTGGGATTAAAGGCGTGTGCCACCACACCCGGCCAGACATTATTTTTTAAAAATTTATTTATTTATTTATTTGAGAGAAGTATTTTTATTTATTTTTATTTTTTAAAATTTGTTTTATTTTATTTATTTTTGGAGAGAGATACAGAGAGCGACAGAGAGAGAGGTAGAGGAAGACAGAGTTGGGCGTGCCAGCAGTCTCTTAGCTGTTGCAAACGAAATCCAGATGTGTGCACCACCTTGTGGTCAAGTGCGGCATTGCGCCCTTGTGTCACTTTGCATCTGGCTAAACGTGGCACCTGGAGATTGGAACCAGAGTTCTTAGGCTTAGGAGGCAGGCGCCTTAACCGCTAAGCCATCTCTCCAGCCCGTATTTTTATTTTTTATTTATTTATTTTTTTTGGTTTTGCGAGGCAGGGTCTCACTCTGGTCCAGGCTGACCTGGAATTAACTATGTAGTCTCAGGGTGGCCTCGAACTCTCGGCGATCCTCCTACCTCTGCCTCCCGAGTGCTGGGATTAAAGGCGTGCGCCACCACGCCCGGCCAGCCCGTATTTTTTAATTAATTTATTTGAGAGAGAGAAAAAGAGAGAGAGAGAGTGAGAATGGGCGTGCCAGGGCCTCCAGCCACTGCAAACGAATTTATGCATCCCCTTGTGCCTCTGGCTTATGTGGGTCCTGGAGAATCAAACTGGGATCCTTTGGCTTTGCAGGCAAAATGCCTTAACTGCTAAGCCATCTCACCAGCCCTAGAAACTATTTTATTTAAAATTTTTGTTCATTTATTTGAGAGAGACAGACAGACAGATTAAAGGTATGCACCACTATGCCAAGCTTCAGACTTAAAAAATTATTTCTTTACACACATACACACACACACATTTATTTATTATTTATTTGAGAGAGAGAAAGAGGCAGAGAGAGAGACTGGGCACACCATGGCTTCCAGCCACTGCAAACGAACTCCAGATGCATGCGCCATCCTGTGCATCTGGCTTATGTGGTTCCTGGGGAATTGAGCCTCAAACCAGGGTCCTTAGGCTTCACAGGCAAGCGTTTAACTACTAAGCCATCTCTCCAACCCTAGAAACTTTTTTTTTTTTTAATATTTTATTTCTTTGCAAGGAGAGAGAGAGGGAGCATATCAAGGAGAATGGGCGTGCCAGGACCTTTAGCCACTGCAGATGAACTCCAGATGACTGTTAACACTTTGTACATCTGTCTTTACATAGATACTGGGGAGTCAATCTGGGTTGTGAGGTATTGCAGACAAGTACCTTAACCACTGAGCCATCTCTCCAGCCTGGAACTATTTTTTTAATTTTTTGTTTATTTTTATTTGTTTATTAGTAACAGACAGAGAGAAAGAGGCAGAGAGGAGAGAGAGAGAGAACGGGCACACCAGGACCTCCAGCCACTGCAGACGAACTCCAGATGCATGCGCCACCTTGTACATCTGGCTTATGTGGGTACTGGGGAATTGAGCCTCAAACCGGGTCCTAAGGCTTCATAGGCAAGCACTTTAACCCCTAAGCCATCTCTCCAGCCCCTGGAACTATTTTTTGATGTGTGTGTATATGGGCATATCCATGGCATACTGTGCATGTGGAGGCCAGAGGATAATGTTGGGGGTGTTGGGCCTTTTCCTCCACCTTGTTTGAGACAGGTTCTCTCTCTCTCTCTTTTTTTTTTTTTTTTGGTTTTTCGAGGTAGGGTTTCACTCTAGTCCAGGCTGACCTGGAATTAACTATGTAGTCTCAGGGTGGCCTCGAACTCTTGGCGATCCTCTTACCTCTGCCTCCCGAGTGCTGGGATTAAAGGCCTGCGCCACCACGCCTGGCTTTTTAGGTTCTCTTGTTGTTTAACCTCTGGGAAGGCTAGAATAGCTGGCACATGAGCTTTGGGATTCTGGCTCTGTCTCCATTGCCATAGGCATGTTTGGATTTACAGATTCATCCACCATTGCATGCCCAGCTTTGTTGCATTGTGTTGGGATCTGAACACTGGTTGGCAGGGTGCCTTTAACATACTAAGCCAATAATGTAATAATTTTTGTTGTTATTGTTTGTCAAGGTAGGGTCTCCTGGAATTCACTGTGTAATCTCAGGGTGGCCTTGAACTCATGGCAGTCCTCCTACCTCTACCACCCAAGTGCTGGGATTAAAGATGTATGCCACCATGCCCGGCTGAATTATTATTTTTTTGAGACAGGGCTTCATGTACCCCAAACTGGCTTTGAACACTCTAGTTGAGAATGACTGAACTGAGTTTCCTGCCTCTACCTCCTCAATACTGGGATTATAGACATGTGCCACTGTGCCTGGTCTTAGGCAGTGCTGGGGAGTGACCTAAGGGTGTTGTGGATGCTAGGCAAGTACTCTCTTAACTAAGTTATATCTCCAGACACATTTTTATTTTTTCAAATTTTTGTTTATTTTTATTATTAGCAATAGAAAGAGAGAGAGAGAGAGAGAATGGGTGCATCAGGGCCTCCAGCCACTGCAAATGAACTGCAAATGCCTGCACCACCTTGTGCATCTGGCTTATGTGGGTCCTGGGGAATCAAGCCTTGAACCAGGGTCCTTAGGCTTTACAGGCAAGCGATTAACTACTAAGCCATCTTTCCAGCCCTATTTTTATTTTTATTTTTTAGAGAGAGACAGAATTGGTGAGACAGGGCCTCAGCCACTGAAATAGAACTTCTAGTGGGCATGTGTGACCTTGCACTTGCCTCATCTTCTGTGCATCTGGCTTACTTGGGATCTGGAGAGTCGAACATGGGTCCTTAGGCTTTGCAGGCAAGCACCTTAACCACTAAACCATCTCTCCAGCCCTCCATACAGTTTTTTATTTTTCTTCTCCTTTTTTTTTTGTTTGTTTTTGTTTTTCGAAGTAGGATCTCACTCTAGTCTAAGCTGACCTGGAATTTACTATGTACTCTCAGGGTGGCCTTGAACTCTTGGAAATCCTCCTACCTCTGCCTCCAGAGTGCTGGGATTAAAGGTGTGCGCCACCACACCCAGCTGTCTTCAGTTTTTTATTTTTATGAAGTCCAGTTTATTTTTTCCACCTTTTTTTTGTTTGTTTTTGAGGTAAGGTCTCACTCTAGCTACATAGTTTCAGGGTAGCCTCAAACTCATGGTGATCCTCCTACCACTGCCTCCCAAGAGCTGGGATTAAAGGTGTGTGCCACCATGCCCAGCTTATTTCACATTAATTTTTATATGATATAACATTAGGAATCTAACTTCACACTTGTGTATAACTGTCCAGTTTCCCTAATACTGTTTGGTGAGGAGACCGCCCTTTCCCCATTGAGTGGACTTAGCACTTTGTCAAAAACCAATTGGAGACTGGAGAGATGGCTTGTGGTTAAGGCGCATGCCTGTGAAACCTAAGGACCCATTTTTATTCTCCAGGTCCCATGTAAGCCTGATGCACAAGGTGGCTCATGTGTCTGGAGTTTGTTTACAGTGGCTAGAGGCCCTAGTGTGTCCATTCTCTCTCTCTGTCTCTTTCTTTCTCTCAAATAAATACATAAAATATTTTTAAAAACCAATTGGTCATGCTACTGAGGATTTATTATTTCTGGTTTTCTATTTCTTTTCTTTAAATATATTTTATGTATTTATTTGAGAGAGGGAAAGAGGCAGAGTGAGATAGAGAGAGAATGGGCACGCCAGGGCTTCAAGTCACTGCAAACGAACTCCAGATGCATGTGCCCCCTTGTGCATCTGGCTTATATGGGTCCTGGGGAATTGAACCAAGGTCCTTTGGCTTTGCAGGCAAACGCCTTAACCGCTAAACTATCTCTCCAGCCCTAAGTTTTTTTTTTTTTTTTTTTAATGGTACTAAGCTTTAAAATCATTTTAGTTCTTTTTTTGTTTGTTTTAAAAAATTATTTATTGGGGGGGGGTCAGAAAGAATAGGTGCACTGGGGCCTCCAGCTGCTGCAAATGAACTCCAGATGCATGCGTCACCTTGCATATCTGGCTTACATTGGTACTGAGGAATTGAACCTGGGTCCTTTGGCTTTGCAGCAAGTGCTTTAATTGCTAAGCCATCTCTTCAGCCCCTGGTTTTTTTTTTTTTTTTTTTTTGAGGTAGGGTCTGCTCAGGCTGAGCTCAGGCTGACCTGGAATTCACTCTGTAGTCTCAGGATGGCCTCAAACTCACAGCAATCCTCCTACCTCTTCCTCCCGAGTGCTGGGATGAAAGGTGTGTGCCTCCACGCCCGGCTTGTTTTGTTTTGTTTTGAGACAGGATCTCACTGTACCCAGGCTGACTTGGAACTCACTGTAACCAGGCTGGTCTTGAACTCATTCCAGTCTTTCTACCTCAGCCCTTCTATTGCTAAGATTCTGTATCCCATGCTGACCTTTAATTCACTGTGTAGTTGAGAATGACCATAAACTTCAGGTCCTCTAATCTCCTGAGTGGCATTGCAAATGTCTGTCACCATATGTGGTATCAGGGATCAAACCTATGGCTTTGTGCATGTTAGATAAGTACTATAGCAAGTTGTATCCCAGCAACTCAGAATTTAGAAATATCTACATAATTCGATCATATCATATACAATAGAAATAATTTTACTTCTTCCTTTTAAATTTGGTTGCCTAAGGAGAAAGGAGAGTTGAGGAAGAAGAGAAGGTTCTTGCCTAGCTGCTCTGGTTAGAACGTTCAATACTCAAAAGGGAAGGTTTTAGCTTGGGTTGGGGCACGTCTTTCTGAGACGAGAGGTTCAGTGGTGCTGTTAGGTAAAGATCTGGGTTAAAGCTTTCCTAACAGTGGGTGGAACAGAAACTCAGAGGTAGGACTCAAGCTTAGATAGTTCAAGGAATAGAAAGATATCCTTCCTACATGGCTGGAGCTGGAGGAGGGAAGGTGGAATGGAGAAGGCCGGGATGTTTTAGGAATTATAGCGTGGTAGAAAGATTGAATTTCTCTTTAAGTGTAATGGACAACTATTTTGGCGTGTTTTAAGATGTGTAAAGGAGGGTGTTGTGAGACAGGAGAGGCCAATATCGCTCTCTCAAAGATCTGTGATGGGAGAAGCTAGAGAGAAGCTGCTACTTTGGTTGTGGATCTGGCTTGGAGGTATATGTTATAAACAGTGGACTGAGATTTGGACTAGTTTCCAATATATCTTGTAAACTTATTTTATTTTCAAGGTAAGGTCTCACTCTAGCCCAGGCTGACCTGGAATTCACTCTGTAGTCTCAGGGTGGCCTCGAACTCATGGCGATCCTCCTACCTCTGCCTCCCAAGTGCTGGGATTAAAGGCATGCGCCACCACACCCGGCTTCCCCCTTTTATTAAAAATTACATATTTGCCGGGCGTGGTGGTGCACGCCTTTAATCCCAGCACTCGGGAGGCAGAGGTAGGAGGATCGCCGAGAGTTCGAGGCCACCCTGAGACTACATAGTTAATTCCAGGTCAGCCTGGACCAGAGTGAGACCCTACCTCGAAAAACCAAAAAAAAAAAAAAAATTACATATTTTTACTAATTATTTGCAAGCAGAGAGAGGAAGGAAGGAAGGAAGGGTGTGCCAGAGCCTCTTGCCTCTGCAAACAAACGTCAGACATATGTGCCACTTTGTGTATCTGGCTTTATTTATTTATTTTTTTTATCTTCAAGGTAGGGTCTCACTCTAGCCCAGGTTGACCTGGAATTCACTCTATATTCTCAGAGTGGCCTCAAACTCACAGCTATCCTCCTACCTCTACCTCCCGACTGCTGGGATTAAAGGCATGTGTTACTACACCTGGTGTGTATCTGGCTTTATGTTGGGACTGGGGAATTGAACCAGGGCATTAAGCTTTGCAAGCAGTGCCTTTCACCACTGAGCCACCTCTACAGCCTCCCCCCTTTTCTGTGAGATTGGGTTTGCTATTAGCCTAGGCTGTAGCTGACTATGTAGCTCAAACTGATGTTGAGCCCTTTTTTTTTTTTTTTTTTTTTTTTTTTTTTTTTTTTTGGTTTTTCGAGGTAGAGTTTCACACTAGCCCAGGCTGACTTGGAACTCACTATATAGTCTCAGGGTGGCCTTGAACTCACAGTGATCCTCCTACCTCTGCCTCCCAAGTGCTGGAATTAAAGGCGTTTGCCACTGCCCCCACTTGATTTTGAACTCTTGATGCTCCTGGCTGAGCCTTCTGAATGCTGGTTTATAAACATGTGGCACCATGCCTAGCAGCCTCAGTTTCTTCATTGGTAAAAGTGGGATATTGGGGCTGGAGAGATAGTTTAGGGGTTAAGGCGCTTGCTTGCAAAGCCTAAAGACCCAGGTTGACTCTTCAGAACCCACAGCCAGGTGCACATGGTTGCACATATGTCTTGGGTTCATTCGCAGTGGCTAGACGCCTGGTACGCCTATTCTCTCCCTCTTTCTAATAAATAAATAAATAAAAGTAAAATATTTTTCTTAAAAAAGGGAATATTGGAGCCAGGCACGGTGGCACACATTCCCAGCACTCGCGAGGCGAAGGTAACAGGATCACTGTGAGTTTGAGGCCAGCCTTGGACTACAGAGTGAGTTACAGGTCAGCCTAGGCTACAGTGAAACCCTATCTCAGGAAAAAAAAAACCCCAAAATATAGGATATTGGGGTCTGGAGAGATGGCTCAGTGGTTAAGGTTGACTGTGAAGCCTGATTGTCTGGGTTTGATTCCCCAGTATCTATGTAAAGCAAGACACACAAACTGGCACATATGTCTGTAGTTTGTTTGCAGTAGCAGGAGGCTCTGGTGTGCCCATATTCTTTCTGTCTCTATCTCTGTCTCTCAAAAAAAAAAAAAAATTAACAAAAATAGGATAATAGGGCTGCAAAGAGAGCTTACCACTTAAGACACTTGCCTGCAAAACGTAATGACCCCATGTAAAACCAGATGCAGTGCACAAAGTGGCACATGCATCTGGAGTTTGTTTGCAGTGGCTAAACACCCTGACATGCCCATTCTCTCTGTGTGTCTCTTCTGTCTCTGCTTGCAAGAAAACATACAAAGATTAAAAATACAGGATATTGTTCTGGGTGGTCTCATCTCTCTTAGCTCCAAAATTGTATAGTTTTCTCTTAAACTTCAGGAAGATGAGCTCATTGTAGTCTGCGAAGTGATTGTGAACATTTGCAAAAATTCTGTGCTCCCCACACATATCCTAATCCATGACTGTCTTGGTGGCTGAAAATGTTACTTAGCACCTGTATTAGTCATTTTTCTTCTCACACAACATACCTGAGAAAAGCAACTTAAAGGAAGGGTTTAGTTTGGCTCACAGTTTGATGGCAGCAGGAATGGGAGGCAGCTGGTCACTTTGCTTCCCCAATTGGGAAGCAGACTGATGAATGCTGATGTTCAACTAGCTCATTCTCTCTCTCTCTCTCTTTTTTTTTTTTTTTTTTTTTTTGGTTTTTCGAGGTAGGGTCTCACTCTAGCCCAGGCTGACCAGGAATTTACTATGTAGTCTCAGAGTGGCCTCGAACTCATGGTGATCCTCCTACCTCTGCCTCCTGAGTGCTGGGATTAAAGGCGTGCGCCACCTTGCCTGGCTCAACTAGCTTTCTCTTTATTCACTATGGGACCTCAGGTCTTCACACCTCAGTAAACTTAATTTAGAAACTTCCTCAAACATGCCCAAAGATTTGTCCTCTAGATGATTCTATTTATTTATTTTTTTGGTGTTTCAAGGTAGGGTCTCACTCTGGCTCAGGCTGACCTGGATTCACTATGTAGTCTCAGGGTGGCCTCGAACTCACGGTGATCCTCCTACCTCTGCCTCCCAAGTGCTGGGATTAAAGGCATGTGCCACCATGCCCAGGTCTAGATGATTCTAGATCCAATCAGGTTGACAATCTTATATTAACCATCACAGTACCAGATTATAGGTATTCAAAATAGCAGTTAAAGGGGCTGGAGAGATGGCTTAGCAGTTAACGCGTTTGCCTGCAAAGCCAAAGGACCTCTGATCCATTCCCCGGGACCCATGTAAGCCAGGTGGCGCATGCATCTGGAGTTCGTTTGCAGTGACTGGAGGCCCTGGCATGCCCATTTTCTCACTTAGTCTGCCTCTTTCCCCTTTGCTCTGTCAAATAAATAAATAAAATATAAAAATATAAAAATAGCAGTTAAAATTTGTCAGAAAATAGGGAGAGGGGAAAAAGGGAAAAAAGAAAAAAATTGTCAGAAATAAAAAAAGCAATAGGAGCTAGAGAGATGTCTCAACAGTTCAGGTGCTTGCTAGTGAAGCCTAAGGACCAGAGTTCGATTCCCAGCACCCACCTACAGCCAGATGCACCAAGTGGCACCTATCTCTGGAGTTCATTTGCAGTGGCTAGAGGCCCTGATGTGCCCATTCTTTCTTTCTCTTTGCCAGGTATGATGGTGTATGTCTTTGATCTCAGCATTTGGTAGGCAGAGGTAGGAGGATTGCTGTGCATTCGAGGCCAGCCTGAGACTACATAGTGGATTCCAGATCAGCCTGGGCTAGATAGAAACCCTATTTCAAAAAACAAACAAAACCCGAGCATGGTGGCACATGCCTTTAATCCCAGCACTTGGGAGGCAGAGGTAGGAGGATCGCTGTGAGATCAAGGCCACCCTGAGACTACATAGTGAATTCCAGGTCAGCCTGAGCTGGAGTGAGACCCTACCTCAACAAACCAACCAACCAAACAAACAAAAATCATAAAAAAATTTGTCAGAAATAAAAGCTGTATTTTTTAAGATTGTGACCAAATATTTGGGAATGAGTACCATGTAGCTGTGATTTCTGTTTATCTTTGAAGCCTCGTACTTTGTGACTTGACAGGGATCCACAGCCTTAATGTTTGTGAACCCAGCATACCACTCTTTGCCTTGGGGAATGTCGGAGGAGTTTTGGAGCCTTGTCTGCTTTCAACAGTGAACAGGATCCTGGAAGGCATGGGGACAAGAGATTCATGGATTCTTGGTGGCAGATGGGCAAGAAAGAGGTACAGGGACAGAGGGTCTCCTGAGTGAAGTTACTGGCAGGGGCCCATGCAGTCTGTAGCTGGCACGCTGAGGAGAGCTTTCTTGACTTCCCTTTGTCTCTGTGGCCCTCACGGATAGCATTTCACATTCAGTGTTTCTAAGTAAACCAGTTTCCATGCAGCATGGGTAGTAAGAGCTCTTGAAATAGTAGTAACAGAACAGAGACTCATCATACCTTCTTTTTTTTTTTTTTTTTTTTTTTTTTTTTTTTTTTTTTGTAGTTTTTCAGGGTAGGGTCTTACTTTAGCCCAGGCTGATCTGGAATTCACTATGTAGTCTCAGGCTGGCCTCGAACTCATGGCAGTCCTCCTACCTTTGCCTCCCAAGTGCTAGGATTAAAGGCATGCGCCACCATGCCCAGACTATATCTTCTATTTTTAGGATAAAATTATACAAATTGTCAAGAGCCTTGTGCCTTCCAGCAGAGCATACTCCTGTCAGGAAGTTAGGCAGGGGGCCTCCAGTTTGTGTAGCCTCATTGTGCCCATGGGTGGCTGGTAACAGGAGGCTGACCTTAGTGTCATGTATATGAGTATTTATGATACCCATTACAAACAGTGTCATTAGTTTCCTGTCTTCTCTCAATCTTGGTGTTGCTGTGTCATCCCTGTAATTATTCGAAATTGTAGCAAAAATCATCCTTTTGAATGTTTGTGCTTTAGATTCTCTGGAATCATCCTTCATTCACTAACTGAAATGAAAAGAGCTTCCTTCTTTTTTGGTGTACTTCAAATTCTTTCAGTTTATTTGGCTAATTTTAATGCTTAGAGAAGCTAAGCTTCTTGCCCAGAGCATTGCTGCTTTGCAAAACAACTCTCAACCAAGACAAAAAGACATGCTTTCCCCTAAAGAGACGAATTTTTTGCACCAGTGGACTACTTTAGCACGCTGAACAGACTGACCTGCAGTGACTTTCTGCCCTTGTCCAAGTGAGGTGCTGCGTGCTCTGGAGAACAGGAGGTGCTTCAGTCATGACCTTCTCCCTGGGGAGGGGGGCTGCAGTCAGTAAGGGGTGCCAAGAGAATCAGTATGAACAAAGAGCAGGGTGGAAACGCAGCTACAGAAGCTCAGAGGAGGGCTGTGTCTGTGGGAACGTCTTTTGAATTTTAATTTTCCAATGTAGGCATTCATTTATAGGACACAATTGAAAAGTTGTAACAGAGTAGACACAGGAAAGTTTCCCTTCCATCCTCCTGCCCTTGGCTGCAGATCCTCTCCCCAGAGATGGCAGAGTTACCAGTTCTCATGTATCCATTCAAGGGTGTGTTGTGCATATACAAACATGCAGGGAACTCTCTTCCCCTCGCCTTTTAAATTTTTTTTGTGTGTGATTTTTTGAGGTAGGGTTTTGCTCAAGCCCAGGCTGACCTAGAATTCACTATGTAGTCTCAGGCTGGCCTTAAACTCACTGCAGTCCTTCTATCTCTGCTTCCAGAGTGCTGGGATTAAAGGCATGTGCCTCCATGCCCAGCTTCCTTTTCTTTCAGACCAGGTTTCATTCTGTAATCCTGGCTAGCCTCAAACTCATAGCAGTCCTCCTGCCTCAGTCTCCCAAGCACTGGGATTATAGCACGAGCCACTACTCCTGGCTCCTGAGTATGTATTATTACTACATGAGTGATGTGCTGAGGATGGAGCTCAGTGATAGAGTAGCTTTCTGAGTTTAATCCCCAGTACCAGAACAAAACAAAGTTCATGCATGCCCTGCCTACAGTTTTTCTTTATGAAAGAGAGAGAATTGGCACACCAGGACCTCCAGCCATTGCAGTTGAACTCCAGATGCATGTGCCACCTTGTGTGCATGCACGACCTTGCGCAGGTGTCACCTTGTGCATCTGGCTTATGTGAGATCTGGGGAGTCAAACGTGTGTCCTTAGACTTCTCAGGTAAGTGCTTTAAGCACTAAGCCATCTCTCTAGCCCAGGGGAGCAACTTTTTTTGGGTGGGGGGCTGGAGAATGCTATCAACCCAGTGTGATGGCAAGAGTCATTGAGGTTCTCCTAGATGGGTAATATGGAAGAGATCTCTCCACACCTCAGATTCCTCATGTTTGGAATTGGGATAAATGGGATTAGGCTTGTATGAAAGTTTATAAAAATTTAAGGAGATAGTTAAGTCTTAACTGCGAGTCTAACACAGTATACTTTTATTCAATACAAAGAAAGCTGGGAAGAGTTTTTCTACATTTTAAATGTATAACAGAAGAACGACCTCACTTGTGCAGGCACTAGCAAGGCACTCAAGGCGGATGTGCCTGCATCTCGCTACCTGGCTGAGGTATCCTCACACCTCTTCTCTCAGATGCATCTGCCACTATACCCTGTGCTGTAATTGTTTTAAAATTTTTTATTTAATTTTTTTATGTGAGAGAGAATGGGTGCATCAGGCCCTTAGCTTCTACAATTGAACTCTAGACACATGTGCCACCTTGTGCTCATGTGTGACCTTGTGCATGTGTCATCTTGTGTGTCTGGTTTATGTAGGATTGGGAAAGTCGAACATGGGTCCTTAGGTTTCACAGGCAAGTGCCTTAACTGCTTAGCCATCTCTCCAGCCCCTGTGGTATGGTGTTTTTTTTTTTTGTTTTTTTTTTGTTTGTTTGTTTTTGTTGTTGTTCTTTGAAGTAGAGTCTCACTCTAGCCCAGGCTGGCCTGGAATTCACTATGTAGTCTCAGGATGGCCTTAAACTCTCAGCAATCCTCCTACCTCTACCTCCTTAGTGCTAAGATTAAAGGTGTGTGCCACCATGCTTGGCAGCAGTAAGTTTTTACTAAGTGTTTGTAATGTGACCAGGACTGTTCTAGAACCTCATGTACAAACATGAACAGACAAGGACTTTTTTTACAGCCTTGACAGAAGACAGATAATAAATCAGGGAACAATCCATTCATATAATTAGTTTTTCTTTCCAAAAATTAATGAGTCGGGTGTGGTGGCGCACGCCTTTAATCCCAACACTCGGGAGGCAGAGGTAGGAGGATTGCCGAGAGTTCAAGGCCATCCTGAGACTACATAGTTAATTCCAGGTCAGCCTGGACCAGAGTGAGACCCTACCTTGCAAAACCTAAATATATATATACATATGTATATATATATATAAAATATATACATATATATTTATTTATTTATTTGTGAAAGCGAGAGAGAAAGAGGCAGAGGGAGAGAGAGAGAGAGAGAGAGAGAGAGACAGAGAGAATGGGCATGCCAGGGCCTCCAACCACTGCAAATGAACTGCAGCCGCATGTGCCCCCTTGTGCATCTGGCTTACGTGGGTCCTAGAGAATCGAACCTGGGTCCTTTGGCTTTGCAGGCAAACGCCCTAACTACTAAGCTCTCTCTCTAGCCCCATATTTACAGTTTTAAGTGTTCTGAAAAGAGGAAACAGGCTCTGGGCCAACAGTAAAGGGAACTACTGGGGAACATGTGGTCAGAGGAGTTTTTTTGTCTTTTTTTTTTTTCGTTTTTTTAGAAGTGACATTTTACCTGAGACCTAAGAGATGAAAAGAAACCATTCTATGAAAAGAAAAGGGAATAGTCTTTAATCCTAGCACTCAGGAGGCCCAGGTAGATCGCTGTGAGTTTGAGGGCAGCCAGAGACTACCTAGTCGAGTTCCAAGTCAGCCTGGGCTAGAGCAAGATGCTACCTCAAAAACAAAACAAAAACTCAAATTCTTGATAATAGCACAGATGTCACTCTGAGTAAGTACTTTACTCCTTGGTCATTTCTGTTTCTGAGTGCTTAAGGCCAAGTAGGTAGCTAAAATTTAACTATATAGTAATGTGTGTAACTGTATCTATATCTCTCATCTATCACCCCTTGGAATTTTTTTGCTTTGTTTTGTTTTTTGGTTTTTCAAGGTAGGGTCTTACTCTAGTCCAGGCTGACCTGGAATTCACTCTGTAATCTCAAGGTAGCCTTAAACTCACGGCGATCCTTCTACCTTTGCCTCCCAAATTCTGGGATTAAAGGCTTGTGCCACCATGCCTGACTTTTTAAAATATTTTTTAAAATTCTAAGGGGTGCTGGGCCTTTAATCCTAGAACTCGGGAGGCCGAGGTAGGATCGCCGTGAGTTCAATGCCACCCTGAGACTACAGAGTGAATTCCAGGTCAGCCTGAGCTAGAGTGAGACCCTACCTCGAAAAACCAAAAAAAAAAAAATTTTTTT
>PVKW010049110.1:0-14025 GCA_004027895.1 Orientallactaga bullata | reverse complement strand
GTCTACTTTTCAAAGACTTACCATTTACACAGTCACCTCATTGATACTGTGGCCAGTGATGTTAAAACTCTGCTCAGGAGAGAAGAGCTTTTCACAGAGGTGAGCCCATGACGTCTACTGCTTCTCTCTATTAGAAAGAATCAATGGACATATGGTGAAATTTATCAAAAGTATTTTCTGCATCTGTTGGGATAATCAGGTCTTTTCTTTCTTAGACTGTTTGTTATATGATGCGTTCTTTTGATTTTTCATTATAAATTGTCTCTTTATTTGGAGGTTATTCCCTTTGTTTTTAAGAAACACTTTAGTTTGCTATAATTCCATTTGTCCACTTTTGTTGTTGTTGTTTTTGTTTTTCAAGGTAGGGTCTCACTCTACCTCAGGCTAACCTGGAATTCACTCTGTAGTCCCAGGGTGGCCTGAACTAAAGGCAATCCTCCTACCTCTGCCTCCCAAGTGCTGGGATTAATAGCATGTGCCACCACACCTGGCTAATTTTTTGTGTTTTGTTTTAATTTTTAAAATTTTTTATTTATTTATTTGAGAGAGAGAGAGAGACAGGATAAAGGCAGACAGATATAGAGAGCATGGGCACACCAAGGCCTTTAGCCCATACAATGAACTCTAGACACATGTGCTCATATGGGTCCTGGGGAATTGAAACTGCATCCTTTGACTTTGCAGACAAATGCCTTACAGATGATCACCTTCCCTGTGTTCACATGGTCTTTCCTCTGGAAGGTGTGTGTCCTACTCTCCACTTCTTGCAAGGACACATCATAGTGAATTAGAGTCCACTGAATGGCCTCATTCCAACTTCATCACTTCCTTGAATTACTGTATTATACAGTCAGGTTTTGAGGTACTAAGTCTTATTATTTCAACAAAAGCATTGGGGGTTGGGTCACATTGCAAACATGAAAAAGTGATTGTGATTTATATAGAATCAGATCAGTTCTTTTTTTTTTTTTTTTATCTCCTAAGCCATACAAAAGTAAGTCAAATCAAACTGAAAAGAGAGACTGATTGAGAGGGGAGGGGATATGACAGAGAGTGAAGTTTCAAAGGGGAAAGTGGGGGGAGGGAAGGAAGTACCATGGGATATTGTCTACAATTAAAGAAGTTGTCTATAAAAATAAATAAAAAGGGCTGGAGAGATGGCTTGGCGGTTAAGGCACATGCCTGTGAAGCCTAAGGACTCCGGTTGGATGCTCCAGGTCCCACGTAAGCCAGATGCACAAGGGAGTGCACTTGTCTGGAGTTCGTTTGCAGTGGCTAAAGGCCCTGGTGCACCCATTCTCACACTCCCTCTCTCTCTTTCCCTCTCTCTGTCTCTAATAAATAAATAAAAATCAAATCTTTAAAAATAATTAAATAATAAAAATTTTAAATAAGTAAGTCAAACCACCACACATATGTCATCTCAAATAAATTTTTATTGTGTTTTTCTTTCTTTTTGTTGTTGTTGTTGTTGTTGAGGTAGGGTTTCACTCTAGCCAAGCCTGACCTGGAATTTACTATGTAGTCTCAGAATGGCCTTGAACTCTTGGTGATCCCCCTACCTCTGCCTCCCAAGTGCTGGAATTAAAGGTGTGTGCACTATGCCCAGCTAATTTTTCTTTGAAATTAATTTTTTATGTCTTCAAACAACTCTATGTTACGTGTGGAGACTATCCCCATATCTCTCTGATCTCCCTTTTATAGCCCCTCATTATTTCTCTTAGCCTCCAACCACATTCATATAGACATTCATAATTAAAATCTAGGATCCACTCATGCAAGAAAACCTTCTGTATTTTTGTGAGACTGGCTAAATTCTTTTAATATGATTATCTGCTATTGCATACATTTTCCTAGAAATGGCATAACTTTGCTTCTCTGTATCAATGAAAATATTCACATATATGCCACTTCTTCCTTATCCATTCTTCTGTTGTTGGACACTTAGGGTGTTTCCATAAATTAGCTAATCAAATATCTCTTTTCAGTCCCCACCTAGATTCCCTTCTCCCCTGACACCCAGAGGACATGCACAAAAGAAACTAGGTTTGCCTTGCAACCATGCCACAGATCTTGAGTCTCTAGATGCAATTTTGAGTAGAAGGGTTTACATGAGACAGAAAGCCTCATCATGAGATGTGCTGTTTGCGTTGACTTTATATATACCAATCCATTATCTTAGAATTGTTACAATGCAGAAGTCAGGCAGCAGCCGGCAACAGAGAAGAAAGGCACTTCTGCTCATATAGTCGGACAGTGTCTGAGGTTCTGCACTACTGAAACAGTAAACCCCTAGGCCTTGCCTTGGTTACTAACAATTACACTTTTTTCTCCTCTATTCAGCATCATCTGCTGCACCCAGCCATGGGTCACCCTTGCTCCTCAGGACGTTCTCCTTCCATGGCTCAGCTTCTGGCCTCCAGCCTTGATGCATTCTTTAAGGACGTCAAGAAGGAAAGCAAAATCATCTCTGAGGAAACCATCACTCTGATTGAAAGCCACCTGGAGAATGAGAACCTTCACGGAGCAGTTACTGCAATCAGCAATGCCCTGAGAGACATTGAGAAAGCCCCGCTGAACATTGCAGTGGCAGGGGAGACTGGGGCAGGGAAGTCCAGCTTCATCAATGCCCTGAGGGGCGTGGGGCATGAAGAGGAAGGAGCAGCTCCCACGGGGGTGGTAGAGACGACCATGACCAGAACTCCATATGTACATGCAAAGTTTCCCAGTGTGACAATATGGGACCTGCCTGGCATTGGGTCCACTCATTTCCAGCCACAAAATTATCTAAAAGAAATGAAGTTTGGGGAGTACGACTTCTTCATTCTCATCTCTGCTACACGCTTTAAAGAAATCGATGCCCATCTGGCCAAAGCCATTGCCAAGATGAAAATGAACTTCTACTTTGTCCGAACCAAAGTAGATAATGATGTAAGTAATGAACAAAGGGGTAAACGTAGGAGTTTCAGCAGGGAGAATGTCTTAAAGAAAATTCGAGATGACACTTCAAAACATCTTCAGGCTGCCCTCTCCAGTGAGCCTCCAGTCTTCTTGGTGTCTAACTTTGACGTGTCTGACTATGACTTCCCAGAGCTGGAGGCCACCCTTCTGCGGGAGCTCCCAGCCCACAAGCGCCACACGTTCATGCTCTCCTTGCACAGTGTTACAGAGGCTGCCATTGACCGCAAGAGGGATTTCTTGAAGCAAAAAGTGTTTCTGGACGCCCTGAAGGCTGGAGCATGGGCCACCCTCCCACTCGGGGGCTTGATCAGAGATAACATGGAGAAACTGGAGGAGACCTTGAGTCTCTACAGGTCTTACTTTGGGCTGGATGATGCCTCCCTGGAAAGCATTGCCAAGGATTTTCACATGTCTGTGAATAAGCTCAAAGCACACATTAAGTCTCCCCACTTGCTAACAGAAGAAAAAGATATGCCCTTAGAAGAAAAACTATTGAAATGGATTGAGCTCCTTTCTTCAGTTACCGGGGGACCACTGGCCACTGGCCTTTACTTTAGAAAGACTTTCTATTGGCAAAATCATTTCATTGATACTGTGACAAGTGATGCCAAAGCTCTCCTTAATAAGGAAGAGCTTTTTACAGAGAAGGTGGGATCACCCAGAGCTAACACCACTGAGTATCAGGAAGCAGCGATGGAACTCTGAGGAACAAATCCCAGTGCATGCCTATCTTTGGCTGCCTTAGGACGCGACTGAGTCTACAAACTTTCGGAGAAAGACCAAAGGGGTAGTCACTTCAGTTTTCAGAGCCAAAGGCTCACTGTGGCAGGTGCTCAGCTGCATTGCTATACTGCAAGAACGCCAGTCCACAGTACACAAGTAATAGAGAGTGGCTCTTTGTCAAACAAATCTTCTTGCAGAAAAATGCATAGCTTTCTAGATCTGACCTACAATATCTTTATCAAATTAATCCTGGTCCTTTGGCCCTCATGGAGGACTGGACCCATTTTCAAATTCCTGGGAGTCGGGATGGAGAAATGGCTTAGCGGTTAAGGCGTTTGCCTGCAAAGCCAAAGGATCCCGGTTCGATTCTCCAAGACCCACATAAGCCAGATGCGCAAGGGGCACATGCATCTGGAGTTCGTTTGCAGTGGCTAGAGGCCCTGGTGTGCCCATTCTCTCTCTGTCTGTCTCTCTTCTCTCTCTCTCTCTCCCTCCCTCTCTCTCTCTCTCTCTGCTTGCAAATAAATAAATAAAAAATCTTTAAAAAATAAAAAAAAAAATTCCTGGGAGTGATTTGCTGAATTTAGCCACCCAGGTACTAAGAGGCTCCATATTGAACCCAAGGCTCTCTGCTTCCCAGCCTGTCTGTCAAAATGCTCCTGTAAGTGACCCTCACCCACAATCCTGTAAGTGACCCTCACCCACGCTCCTGTAAGTAACCCTCACCCAGCTCCTGTAAGTGACCCTCACCCGTGCTCCTGTAAGTGACCCTCACCCACGCTCCTGTAAGTGACCCTCACCCAGCTCCTGTAAGTGACCCTCACCCATGCTCCTGTAAGTGACCCTCACCCAGCTCCTGTAAGTGACCCTCACCCATGCTCCTGTAAGTGACCCTCACCCAGCTCCTGTAAGTGACCCTCACCCAGCTCCTGTAAGTGACCCTCACCCATGCTCCTGTAAATGACCCTCACCAGCTCCTGTAAGTGACCCTCACCCATGCTCCTGTAAGTGACCCTCACCCATGCTCCTGTAAGTGACCCTCACCCAGCTCCTGTAAATGATCCTCACCCAGCTCCTGTAAGTGACCCTCACCCATGCTCCTGTAAGTGACCCTCACCCATGCTCCTGTAAATGACCCTCACCCAGCTCCTGTAAGCGACCCTCACTGGTACTCCAGGAAAATTGAATTTGTGGCCTCTGACTCACTTTATTAATCAAGGCTCTCTTCACTGCCCTGTGCAATCCTGATCCCCTGCCAACTGGGCAGATTGCTTTATTTTTTAAATACTTATTCATAGAAAGAGAGAGAGTATGGGTGCGCCAGGGCCTCCTGCCACTGAAAGGGAACTCCAGATGCATGAGCCACTTTTGTGCATCTGGCTGTAATGGGTAAGAGGGACATTCAACATGAGTCATCAGGCTTTGCAAGCAAGCACCTTTGAACCACTGAGCTATATCACCAGCCCCATGCTTTATTGATTTTAACTGTTTCATGTTGAGTGAATTAGTGAGAAGAGAGACCAACTCCTCCAAGAGGAGGTCAGGGTGCTGGACACCCTCACCTGTTTTGCAGCAGTCTTCCCTGGTCCGTTATCCACTGTCAGGACACTGCTAAGAGAGGGCAGCTGTTGGGGAGTGAACTCCTGATCAAGTTCTAACCATAAACTCCTCCTTGGTTTCTTTGTGAGAGTCAAAGTGCATTTCTAGAAACTGAAACACTGGGGTGTGAGAACTAGATGGTAAGACCCTATTGCAGAAGACACCACGCGCTTGGGCTACAGGACACTGAGAAATCATGTTGGAGTTGAGTTGGAAGCCTCCTCCCTGTTGGCTTGCTGTCATGATGCTGGAAAGAGCTATGAAGACTGGGGAGAAAAGGCATCAACGATGTCAACCAGCAATACATCCTGCAAATCTAATGATTGACTAGACAGGCCAAATGTGCCAAGTGCTGCAATGGTAGCAAGTCTACTATGGGGAAAACCAACTGCTCTGTGATTGGATTTGAGGCCCATTGCATGGGAGGGACGTCCTGCCTAGTACTGAAAACCTAGTCATAAGCCTATGGTTGGGGCAGTCATAAGCCCCAGGTGGGAAACTTCCTGTTGACTACTAGATTGTATATGTTACGCCCACCAAGCTATCCTCTAAATATTTGTTTATGCTATATGTTAATGCTATGCTCTCTTTTTGATGTCTTTATTTATTTTTATTTATTTATTTATTTATTTAAGAGGAGGGAGAGAAAGAGTATGGGCTCACCAAGGCATCTTACTGCTACAAAATGAACATGCGCCTCTTCGTGGGAAATCAAACCTGGGCCAGAAGACTTTTTACAAGGCAGCACCATTAACTGCTAAGCCAGCACCTCAGTCTCTACTTTCACTTTTACTTTATTTTATTTTATTTTATTTTATTTTATTTTATTTTATTTTATTTTATTTTATTTTATTTTAAGCAAGCCCAACAGACTGGGCTTTTTTTGTTTGTTTGTTTGTTTGTTTGTTTGTTTTTCGAGGTAGGGTCTCACTCTGGTCCAGGCTGACCTGGAACTCACTATGTAGTCTCAGGGTGGCCTCGAACTCATGGTGATCCCTCCTACCTCTGCCTCCCGAGTGCTGGGATTAAAGGCATGTGCACCACGCCCGGCTCCTCCTTTTTTTTTTTTTTTTTAATGAGAGAGCAAGAGAGAGAGTGCCACACCAGGGCCTCTGGCCACTTTAATTGAATTCCAGATGTGTGCATCACCTTGTGCACATGTGTGACTTTACACATGCATCATCTTGTGTGACCAGCTTATGTGGGATCTGGGGAGTCAGACATGGGTCCTTAGGCTTCGTAGACAAATGCCTTAACTACTAAGCCATCTCTCCAGGCCTATTCTCACTTTTTTTATTTTGGAGAGAGAGAGAGAAAGAGAGAGAGAGAGAGATGGGCGCACCAGTGGCCTCTCAGCCGCTGTGAACGAACTCCAGGTGTGTGCACCCCCTTGTGGGCAAGTGCGGCATTGAGCCCTTGCTTCACTTTTTGTGTCTGGCTAAGCGTGGGACCTGGAGAATCAAATGGGCATTCTTAGGCTTAGCAGACAGGTGCCTTAATCGCTAAGCCATGTCTCCAGCCCTATTCTCACTTTTGATTAAAGAAGCTTCTCTTTTTAGATGACAGTGGCCATGGGGGAGATTTGAAATTCATCAAAGTGCTGAGAAGAAGTGACAGTGGAGAGTTCAGCACTGAGACATCTCTATTACAACCCCCAAAGCTCAGGAACCATTGAGGAAGAGGTGGTGGAAAAAATCTGAGAGCCAAAGAAAGGGGAGGAGTGCTTTATTTTGTCTTCCAGACACCAAATGGACATGGCTAATGCCACCTACACAAGATCCGAATAATAGGAGAGAGAAAAAATGATGACATCAAAAAAGAAGAGAGAGGGGGCTAGAGAGATGGTTTAGTGGTTAAGCGCTTGTCTGTGAAGCCTAAGGACCCTGGTTCAAGGATCGATTCCCCTGGACCCATGTTAAGCCAGATGCACAAAGTGGTGCATGTATCTGGAGTTCGTTTGCAGTGGCTGGAGGCCCTGGCGCGCCCATTCTCTCTCTACCTAGCTGCCTCTTTCTCTCTCTGTCACTCTTAAATAAGTAAATAAACAAAATAGAAGAGAAACTAGTTAGAAAGAAGGGGGAATTCTGCGGAGGGCGTATTCAAGAGTTGGGAGGGAATCTTGATCATAGTACATTGTCTATAAGTACAGAAGTTATCAATTCAAGTTAAAAATAAAAAAACTAGTTGGGCATGGTGGCGCACGCCTTTAATCCCAGCACTTGGGAGGCAGAGGTAGGAGGATCACCAAGAGTTCGAGGCCACCCTGAGACTACATAGTTAATTCCAGGTCAGCCTGGACCAGAGTGAGACCCTACCTTGCAAAACCTAAATAAATAAATAAATAAATAAATAAATAAATAAATAAATATTAAAATAAAATAAACTAGGATGTGGTGGCTGGTTTCATGATAACTGGAGCACAGGCTCATGTAACAACGTGTTAACAATCACTTCTGTGGGTGCTTTGTGGGACAAAGACAGAAAGCACAGCAGCCATCTTTACTTGTGGGATAGCAGGAAACCAGGTAGCCCACTCCCTCAGAGGCTCAGGGGCCTCCCTGTTTCAGCAGGTCTTGCAGGGTATAAGTGACACAGGGTCATGTGGGAACAATGTCTGTGAGAAACGAAATCCACTTGATCTGAAGCTAAGACATTCCTCCTACCTCTGCCTCCCATGTGCTGGGATTAAAGTGAAGCTAAGACACTTTAACTGTCTTGGAGAGGAACCTCAGTGTTGTTTCTTGAGTAACAAAGTGAAGGGTGGGTGACTTGATCATCCTGGACTAACAAAGAGTGTGAGGCTCTGTGTTTTATGTGTGTGCATGAGTGTGTCTCACAGGTGTGGATTTTTTTTTTTTTTTTTTGGTTTTGCAAGGTAGGGTCTCACTCTAGCCCAGGCTGACCTGGAATTAACTATGTAGTCTCAGGGTGGCCTCGAACTCACGGCAATCCTCCTACCTCTGCCTCCCGAGTGCTGGGATTAAAGGCGTGTGCCACCACGCCCGGCTGGATTTTTTTTTATAATTATGTATTTATTTGAAAGAGGGGGGGGGGCAGATAGAATGGGCATGCCAGGGCTTTAGCCACTGCAAACAAATTCCAGATGCATGTGTCACTACGTCCATCTGGTTTTATGTGGGTACTGGGGAGTCAAATCTTGGTCCTCAGGCTTCACAGGCAAGCACCTTAAAAACTAAGCAATCTCTTTAACCCCATGTATAGATTTTTGCATGTCTGTGTGCACATGTATGGGCTGGCATGTAAAGTAAGAGTGTCTTTGTGAGTGACAAATTACCCAGTAACTGGGTAAGACTATGTTTAACATCCAGGAATGGATAAACATGAATCCTGCATTTTCTTTGAATGGTAAAATGCTGTGGTAAATGGTGAATAAACAAAACTGACTGTTCCCGGAAACCATTGTGGGACACATGAGCAACCAGCAGGCCGTCTTCATGGGGCCCTGCAGTATCAGAGAAGGTAAACAGAGACATACCTGTGCTGAACGTTTTGTACTTATTTGCTTTTCCCTTTCTTTCTACATGGAATTAATGATTAATAAGAGAAAAGAGGGAGCCCAGTGTGGTGGCGCACGCCTTTAATCATAGCACTTAGGAGGCGGAGAAAGGGGAATTGTCAAGAGTTCAAGGCCACCCTGAGACTACATAATGAATTCCAGGTCAGGTCAGCCTGAGCTAGAACTAGAGCAAGATCTTACCTCATAAAAAAAAAAAAAACAGGGCTGGAGAGATGCCTTAGTAGTTAAGGAGCCTGCCTGCAAAGCCAAAGGACCTAGATTCAATTCCCCAGGGCCCACATAAGCCAGATGCACAAAGGGTACATGTGTCTGAAATTCGTTTGCAGTGGCTGTAGGCCCTGGCACCCCCATTCTCTCTCTTTCTCTCTACCTCTTACTCTCTCTCTCAAATAAATAAATTAATTAATTATTGAGAGAGAAAAAAAGAAGAAAGAAAAAGTGCCTTAGCAGCTAAGCCATCTCTCCAGCCCCGATCGCTGGCAGTTTTTTCTCTCATCAATGCAGCAATGTACAGAAAACAAAACATCAGAAGAGCTTCGGGAAATGTAAGGCTAGTTCTAATGGTTGGGGTGAGGGTGTTGGGAGGGGGTTGTCTCTCTGTCTATGGGGGTGAGACTCTATCTGTACGTGGGTATGGATGCGTATGCATATTTGGGTTTGGGTGGTATATCAAATTCCTTCCAGATGGAAAACAAATCTTGTGGGTCTGTTCTTACTCCTTCTTCTCCTTGTTAAAGACACTTACTGTTTTCTCCTTGAGAAATTGACAAGTCAGGGGACAACCCAGGTCCAGCTGTGGATGGAAAAATAATGCAGCCTATATACAAGCTGACCAAACTAAGCCCGGGCTAGCCAGCACCATCTGGCCTTCACCTCTACCACTGAGCACATATAGGTGGTAAGCGCAGAAGCGCAGTTAGACAAGAACACTGTGGGGCTAAGGGAATAGCTTAGCAGTAGACCACTGGCCTAATACATGTGAAGCCTCGAACTGCATGTTCTACACTGAAAGAAATTAAAATTTAAAAAGGCAGCCGGGAGTGGTGGCACAGGCCTTTAATCCCAGCACTCAAGAGGCAGCGGTAGGAGGATCGCTGTAAGTTCAAGGCCACCCTGAGACTACAGAGTGAATTCCAGGTCAGCCTGAGCTACAGTAAGACCCTACCTCGAAAAAACAAAAAAAAAAAAAAAGAAAAGAAAAGAAAAAGGCAAAAAGAGACCAGGCATTGGGCTGGAGGGATGGCTTAGCAGTTAAGGCACTTGCCTGCAAAGCCAAAGAACCCAGGTTCAATTCCTCTTTTTTTTTTTTTTTTGCAGTGACTAGAAGCCCTAGCTCAACCATTCTCCCTCTCCCTCTCCCTCCCTCTCTCTGTCTCAAATAAATAAAATAAAATAAAATAAATCCAAGCAGAGAAACAGCACCAAAAAGCCAGCACTGGGGCTGGAGGGATGGCTTGGTAGTTAAGGCATTTGCCTGTGAAGGTAAGGACCCAAGTTCAATTCCCCAGTACCCACGTAAGCCAGATGCACAAGGTGGCACATGAAATCTGGAGTTTGTTTGCAGTGGTTAGAGACTCTGGTGTGTCCATTCTCTCCCTCTCTGTCTCTCAAATAAATAAAATATTTTTAAAAAAGGCCAGCACCACAAGCAAACATAGCCAGACCTCAAACCTCTCTGCATAGCTTTTGGTTGGAATTCAGATACACCCCAAACACACCTTAAGGCTGGACCACAGAAACCACTCCAGTGACACCTCTTCCAACCAGGTGGCTGGAAATCCAAGTTACAAGCTTTAATAAGACACCTGAATCACCAGGCATGATGGCATACCCTTTAATCCCAGCACTCGGGAGGTAGAGGTAGGAGGATCGCTGTGAGTTCAAGGCCACACAGAGACTACAAAGTCAGCGTGGACTAGAGTGAGACCCTACCTCGAGGAAAAAAAAAAAAAAACCCTGAGTCTATGGGGGACACACATTCAGAGCAGCACAGGCATCTTCAAAGACAGGCTGCCTGTAGTCTGATTGTCCTCTGCATCCACATGCTGCATCCATCCACTAAGTCATGCTGCCTTGAGGACGATTCACCCGATTCTCGATCCGTTAATAAACGTGGCCATCCACAAGCATGAGCTCCCTTCACTACTGGGCAGGAGATGGGTGTTGAGTCTGAGATCAGGGCAGATGCTTCCGCCTGAACGACAAGAACCCCTAAGTCCGAATGCTGAGTTCACTAGGGTGCAGGGTCTCAGGACTTTCCTCCTGGCATTCCTGTGCTGCTCTGGGAACTTCATCTCTTTGCTCTTGTAGACAACACGAAAAGAAAGCAGGATGTACACACAGCCTCTGCCAGTTTCCCAAGGCAATGACTGGAAAGCTGCAGGAAGTCTGAAGCAGCTTAGGGGCAGTGGAGCAGGAGGAAAGGCTTCGGGCTTTTTCTCAAAGCCTCCACTGTAAACAAGAGCAGGGGACTATGAAGGCAGCTCGCCTTTGCTCTTCTTCCCAGCACCTCACTCTTTTCCAGGAAGGAGAAAGTTAAAGTCACGGTCACCAAAGCGGTAACACAGAAAGGAGAAGGCATTCAGGCAGGACAGGGACTCCTGGTGACCAGATAGCACATTGCGCAAGTCTGCAGGCAACACAGCCCTCTGTAGACAGAATTTGTGCTCAAGACCCTGGGGTAGGGCTCAGGCCAGTGCAGCACCCATAGGAACCTTCTCATTCCCTCTCTGCCCAGCCTGCCTCCCTCCCTCCACAATGAGTACACGAAAGGCTTGGCTGGTTCTCCTCCCCTGATGCTTGACAGGCAGTACTGCCCAGTAGGTGCAGGAAGACAGCAGAGCTGCCTTGACCTTCTGAAAGCATCGTAGTGCCTCCTCCCTGCCCTCTGCGTGACCTCTTGCTAAGAAAGTCTCTTCCTTTCCTTCATGGGAATACCAGGTCATCAGGGCTCCTATGATGTGGTCAATTTCCACTCCACGACCCCACTTGGAAGTCCATGACGACTACATGCTGTTGCCTCAACCTTCTCCTTTATGAAGATGACTAGATGGTAGAAAAAAGCAAGTGAGGGCTGGAGAGGTGGCTTAGCAGTTAAGGCGCTTGCCTGCAAAGTCTAAGGACTCACATATGACTCCCCAGGTCCCACATAAGCCAGATGCACAAGGTGACACATGCCCAAGGTCGCACATGCACACAAGATGGCACATGCATCTGGAGTTCCATTACAGTGGCTGGAGGCCCTGGCATCCTGTGTGTGTGTGTGTCTGTGTGTGTGTGTGTCTGTGTGTGTGTGTCTGTGTCTGTGTGTGTGTGTGACGTGCACACGTCCGCTCTGTGTGTGTGCCTGTGTGTGTGCGAGAGAGAGAGAGAGAGAGAGAGAGAAAGAGAGACTCTCACTCTCATTAAAAAAAAAAAAAAAAAAAAAGCCAGCTGGGCGTGGTGGCGCACGCCTTTAATCCCAGCACTCACTGGGGAGGCAGAGAGGTAGGAGGATCACTGAGAGTTCGAGGCCACCCTGAGGCTACATAGTGAATTCCAGGTCAGCCTGAGCCAGAGTGAAACACCACCTCGAAAAACCAAAAAGAAAGAAAGAAAGAAAAAATAAAAAGCCTTAGCCAGGCATTGGTGGAGCATGCTTTTAATGCCTTTAGTCCCAGCACTGGGGAGGCAGAGGTAGGAGAATCAACATGAGTCCGAGGACCGCATGAGACTACAGAGTGAGTTCCAGGTCAGCCTGGGCTAGAGTGAGACCCTGCCTCGAAAAACCAAAAAAGGGAAAAAAAGAAAAGAAAAGAAAAGAAAAGCCTAGCTGGGCATGGTGGCACACGTCTCTAATCCCAGCACTCAGGATGCAGAGGTAGGATGATTGCTGTGAGTTCGAGGCCACCCTGAGACTACATAGGGAATTCCAGGTCAGCCTGGGCTAGAGCGTGATTCTACCTCAAAAAAACAAACAAACAAAAAAAAAGGCTGGAGAAATGGCTTAACGGTTAAGGCATTTGCCTGAGAAGCCAAAGAACCCAGGTTTGATTCCCCAGGACCCACATAAACCAGATGCACAAAGGGCACATGCATCTGGAGTTCACTTGCAGTGGCTAGAAGCCCTGACGTGCCCATCCTGTCTCTTGTCTCTCTTATATGTCTCCCTCTCTGCTTGCAAATAAAGAAATAAAAATTTTTTAAAAAGCAAGTCAGCAAGTAAACAGGGGAAATAATCACATGAGCAATTTCACAATGAATGTCTGTATGACCCTCTGAGGAGGCAAGCCTTGCTGGGTCTGAAGGTTAACATTGCCCAGGGCTAGGAATCATTATCAGAGCAGGGGTTTCTTTTTTTTATATATAATTTTTTTTTTATTGACAACAAAATATACTTACATACAAAAAGTGCATGATATTTCCCTCCCCTCCCCCCATTCCCCTTTAGAACCCCACTCTCCATCGTATCCCCTCCCTCTCTCCATTAGTCTCTCTTTTAATTTGATGTCATCATCTTTTACTTCTATTATAAGGGTCTTGCGAAGGTATTGCTAGGCACAGCTAGGTCATGGATATCAAGGCCAATTTCTGTCTGGGCAGTTGCATTGTAAGGAGTCGTACCCTTCCTTTGGCTCTTCCATTCTATCCGCCCCCTCTTCTGCAATGGTCCCTGAGCCTTGGAGGGTGTGACAAAGGTGTTTCAGTGCTGGGCACTCCTCCATCCCTTCTTCTCAGCACTATGTTGCCTTTTGGATCATCCCAGTGGTCATCACCATCTGAAAAGAGAAGCTTCTCTAACCAGAAGTGAGAGTAGCGTTAATATGTGAATATGAGCATTAAGTGTACTATTTTCAGGGCAGCTTGGTGGGAATAGTATTACATTTAGACAAGAGCATGCTTTATACCCCTAAGGCTCATGACCTTACCTACCATAGACTTTCGCTTAGGTTTTTCAGTACCAGGTATGTATTCCCTCCCGTAGAGAGGGCCTTCAGTCCAATTATGGAGCAGTTGGTTACCCCATGAGTAGACATGCCACTATTGCACCCGTTCAGTCCTTGGGCCTGTCTGGCCAAATTTGAATATTCAGCGTCCACTGTTTTCACTGCTGATGACTTCTGTCTCCCATACTCTGCATGCAGTGCAGCTTTTTCCAGCTTTCAGTTGGCTGGTCTACAGGGAGAAGGTTTTCTGCTCAGCACCAGCTTGCTTTCTCAGTGACC
>PVKW010049109.1:0-14012 GCA_004027895.1 Orientallactaga bullata | reverse complement strand
TGTTTAGTTGGCTTATTGGAGACAGTGGCTAAACCTGAACCTGACTTCTTGGAGGGAGGGGCAATTAGGGCTCAGGGTCTGACCCTAGGAACTCGTAACAGTGGGGTCCTGACATTTTTTTTTTTAATTAAAACAGCCGGGTGTGGTGGCACATGCCTTTAATCCTAGCACTCGGGAGGCAGAGGTAGAAGGATCGCCGAGAGTTCGAGGCTACCCTGAGACTACATAGTTAATTCCAGGTCAGCCTGGACCAGAGTGAGACCCTACCTCGAAAAACCAAAAAATAAAAAAATAAAAATACAAATAATAAATAAAGAAAATTAAAAAAAATTAAAACATTTTATTTATTTATTTGAGACAGAGAGAGAATGGGCCGCCAGGGCCTCCAGCCACTGCAAACAAACTCCAGACGCATGCGCCACCTTGTGCATCTGGCTTACGTGGGTCCTGGAGAATCGAACCGGGATCCTTTGGCTTTGCAGGCAAACGCCTTAACCGCTAAGCCATCTCTCCAGCCCAGTGCTGACATCCATAAACAATGCTCCCAGGCCCCATCGTTTATGCAGCTACTTCCTGCGTCTAGGGCACTCTTCGTACTGTCACCCTTTTGGTTTTTCGAGGCAGGGTCTTGCTCTAGCTCAGGCTGGAATTCACAAGTGTCAGGGTGGCCTCGAACTCACGGCAATCCTCCTACTTCTGCCTCCCGAGCGCTGGGATTAAAGAAAGGCGTGCGCCACCACGCCCGGCTCTGCCACCCTTCTTCAAAACCAAGTTCCCTTGGAGTTAGTTTTCATTCGGGCAACCGTTGTTTGTTATTTTTTTCTGCAACCAGGGGATGCTTTTCTCTATTTAAGCTCCTCTGTGGGCTACGTCTGCCTCTCGCACGTCAGTTTGCAGCTCAGGTGACATGTCTCTCACATTCTCATATAGTCTATAGGTATTTCGCGCTCCGTGACTCTAGGACTTCAAAAGGCCTAAAGTACCGAGATGCTGATACAGTCCCGGGACCTGTCGTCGCTCTGCTGTTGCTAGGACGGCAGTTGCTAGGACGGCAGTTGCTAGGATGGCTGTTGCGGAGGTCTCTGACAGGGCCGGAACTCGGCGGCGCCGGAGTGACGGCATAAAATCGGCGCCGGCCGTCGCAGGGGGATCGCGTCACTCGACGCGAGCGACGGGGGCGGGGGCCAGGGCAAGTCACGTGGTTCGGTTGCCTACGCGCTGCTGGGCCGTGGGAAGATGGCGGACGGAAAGGGAGACGCCGCCGCCGCCGCCGTCGCCGCCGCAGCCGCCGTCACCGGGGCTGGGGCTGAGGCTCCGGTGGTAGCGGGAACCGGAGACGTAACCGAGGCTGAGTCGGTGGCTCGGGGTCATCGCCCTGCATCTCCGGCGCCGGGAGCCTCGGGCCTGCGACCGTGTCTGTGGCAGTTGGAGAGCGAACTGAGGGAGCAGGAGGTGTCGGAGATCTCCTCGTTGAACTACTGCCGGAGCTTCTGCCAGGTGAGGGACCGGCCGGCCGACTAGGGTGGCGAGGCGGGGAGAGCCGGCGACAAGGCCCGTAGCCACCGAGCCCGGACGGGAAAGCACCGGCCCGGGCCTGCTGGGCCAGCTCCGTCGTCACATCCCCACTTGAGTCCCGGCCAGGGCGACTCGCGCTGGGCCCGAGCGAAGGAGACCCCGGAACGTCGGCGGCTCCCTGGAACGGCCGTGCCTGGTCGCGGTTGACTAGGTCCTGGCCGCTTGGTTGGAGCGCCACTGCCCCCATGAGGGGTTGATGGCCTGGTCTGCGGGGAAAGGCTCCGTTTTCTGTTTCTTTTCTTCTTTTTTTCTTTTTTCTTTTGAGTAGTGTGTTCATTTCCAAACTGGAAAACCTACGGTGTTTTTTCTTTTCTTTCTTTCTTTCTTTCTTTTTTTTTTCTGTAAAGATCGGGAGAGGTGGTTTTGGGACCAGAGACTTAGGACAGACTTCTGGCCTCTAAAAGATAGGACGGTTGACTTTGAAAAG
The DNA here is from genome assembly GCA_004027895.1 of Orientallactaga bullata. Taxonomy (NCBI): domain Eukaryota; kingdom Metazoa; phylum Chordata; class Mammalia; order Rodentia; family Dipodidae; genus Orientallactaga; species Orientallactaga bullata. The sequence goes on along the minus strand of PVKW010049109.1, from coordinate 12,010 downwards.
GCTTCTAGGACTTTCTAGTTAGGGATTACCGAGACGGCTAGTGGGTCTTTCTCGTCGTTTTGTGGGTAGGTGCAATGTTCAGGCCGTTCTTTCACCTGTTTTGTATTCGTGTGATGATTGTACTACCAAAATCGAGGCCGGGGAGCTTTGTCGTGGCGTTAGTCCTTGAGTGGAAGACGATGGGGAGAGATGGATAATGTGGCCTTGACAGTCGTATGATTGATCATTTCTGTGCCACAGTGGGTTCCAGCCTGTGACTACATGTGTATCGATGTGTTTAGTTTGGTCTCCAAGATCAAACCGAGATCTTTTCAGGTGTCTTCCAAATGTAAATATTTGCCGTTATTGTTTCTGCGTCTGGTATTTGTACTATCAGATTTCATCCCTTTGCTCCTCACACGGCGTACCTTAGAGAATACAAAATAATGGTAGTATGTTGGTACTTGGATTCTTAATGAGCAGCGTGTTGAATAAATCGTGAAGTTACAGAGTTGTAATGGAAGGGGAGCAGTGTGCTGTTGGTCCTGAACCGAATCAAAAGTTGAGTTGCTTGAATTCTGTTCTTTTCCCCACTCTGCTGACCCAGAAACACCGTGTCTATTTGGACTTTAGCCTTTGCTAATCTTCCATACATTGTATGGCTCCAGATTTTATGTGCACAGCCTGCAGCATTTCCCTGTACTGTCATGTATGGGGAGGGGGAATCATCGTTCTATTTCTTTTATTTGTGATGCTCATTCTTATTTAGTGCACTCATTTATTCGACATTTTTTTTAACCAACTCTAGAATTATAATGATGCCAGACAGTTTACCGAGTACTGAGGAGACAGGAATGAGATACAGTACTTAACCCTTGATGAGTTTACAGTTGAAGGGGTGTGGCAGAGGTGACATTTGCTAGGCGTGGTGGTACACACCTGTAATCCCAGCCACCGGGAGGGTGAGGCTGGAGGATCTATGCAGATTTAAAGCCTTCTGGGCTTCATGCTGAGCTTCAGGCCAGCCCAGCCCCGGGTACAGTGTGAGACCCTATCACATCTCACTCCCCCATCCACAGAAAAAAATGGCTATATTTTCAGTGCAGTTTTGGAAAATCATGTAAAAGGAGGTGTTATAGAGACAATGGTTAAAAGTCCTTACGGGACATCCTAGTAAGAATGACAGTAAAAATAGGGCTGGAGAGATGGCTTAGCGGTTAAGGCATTTGCCTGCAAAGCCAAAGTATCCCAGTTCGACTCTCCAGGACCCACATAAGCCAGCTGCACAAGGTGGTGCATGCATCTGGAATTCCTTTGCAGCAGCTGGAGGCCCTGTGCACCCATTCTCTCTCTCCTTCTCTCTCTCTCCCCCTTTCCCTCCCACCCTCTTTCTCTCTCTCAAATAAAATATGTTAAAATTTTTTAAAAAGAATGATAGTAAAATGATAAATGAAAAGTTATGATTTAATATTGTATTAAGCTTAAAACTGGGAGAAGCCACTGTATCAACAAGTTGGCCAGTTCTCTATGCGACAGCCCTTTCTCTGAGAAACTAGATAGGATTAGACCCTGTGGCTGAAAGCATATAAATGAGTCCCATGAAGGTCTCAGAATATTGGGAGTGACAGCATTACAGTGTCAGAAAGACATGAGAATGCTAAGGGAGAAGGACCTAATTGCAAAAGGAGTGTGGGAATAGGAAAACAACTATGGATTTTTAAAAATTAATTTAGCCTGGTGTGGTGGCTCACCTTTAATCCCAGCACTTGGGAGGCATAGATAGAAGGATCGCTGTGAGTTTAAGGCCATCCTGAGGCTGCAGAGTTACATGTCAGCTTGGGCTAGTGGAGTGAGACCCTACCTTCGACAAAAACAAAGTAGATGAAGATACTGAGAACCTTGTCTCATTCTAGACATATTTTCAGTTTTTCTTAAGTTTGAGAAAATAATAAAACTCCAAAGTAATAGCTAGTAGGAAAATGATTCTTAGATCAAGTTGTATTTAATAAAAATTTGTAGTGGGGCGTGGTGGTACACGCCTTTAATCCCAGCACTCCAGAGAGGTAGGAGGATCGCCGGGAGTTTGAGGCCATTCTGAGACTACATAGTGAATTCCAGGTCAGCTTGAGCTACAGACTGCCTTGAATAAAAAACAACACAAAAATTTGTATTCACTGACTAGAATGTGATGTTTTTTTATACTCACTCAGTTCCTTTTGTGAAAATATTGCCAGTCAATGTAAATAAGATTAATGCTAGGAAAACATTCTTTCTTTGTTTTGCTTAAAAATCGATAATGTTTTAGCCAGGTGTGGTAGCACACGCCTTTAATCCCAGCACTGGGGAGGCAGAAATAGGATTGCTGTGAGTTCGAGGCCAGCCTGAGACTACGTAGTGAATTCCAGGTCAGTTTGGGTCAGAGCGAAACTCTACCTCAAAAAACAAAATAAAAGACAAACAAAAAAAAATTGATATCTTGGGCTGGAGGGATGGCTTAGTGCTTAAGGCTCTTGCCTGCAAAACCAAAGGACCCAGGTTCAATTCCCCAGAATCCACGTAAGCCATATGTACAAGGTGGCACATGTATCTGGAGTTCGTTTGCAGTGGCTGAAAGCCCTAGTGCACCCATTCTCTCTCTCAAGTAAATAAATTTAAAAATGATGTCTTTAAAAAATGTTTTGAATATTATTTACTTATTTACAAGGTACGGGGGGGGAGAAAATATATGAATAAATAAGAATGTGTGACAGAGCCTCTTGTCATTTGCATGCACCACTTTGTGCATCTAACTTTAGATGGGTACTTGGGAATCAAACCTAGTCTAGCAGCAGGCTTTGCAAGCAAGCGCCTTTAGTTGCTGAGCCATCTCCCCAGCACTTTTTTTTTTTGGTTTTTCAAGTAGTCTCACTCTAGCCCAGGCTAACCTGGAATTCTCTATGTAGTTTCAGGGTGGCCTCAAACTCACAATGATCCTCCTACCTCGCTTGGCCTCCCACGTGCTGGATTAAAGGTTGTGCACTACGTCCAGCTAATTTTTGCTATATTTTGAGAACCAGGATTTTCAAAGTTTTACAACTGGTGGCTCTATTTGTAAAAAATTTTGAAGACTTTTAAGTTAAACTTGATGAACACACATGAAGTTAGTAGGTAAATGATTATCCTTTGAGAGTACCAACGAATTTTATGAGTAAACTATGTTCATGTGAGACACTTTTTTGGTTCTAGAGTATTAGTAACTTTTATAGATTTTTTTGTTTGTTTTTTTTATTTTTCAAGTTAGGGTCTCACTCTAGCCCAGGCTGACCTGAAATTCACTATATAGTCTTATGTAGTCTCAGGGTGACCTCGAATTCGTGGCAATTCTTCTACCTCTGCCTCCCAAGTGCTGGGATTAAAGGCGTGTGCCACCAAGCCCAGTATCAGGCTGGTCTTGAAAACAGCCGCTGATCCTCCTATCTCAGTCTCCTCAGTGCTGGAGAGTAAAGACCTGAGCCTCCACACCTGGCTAACTTTATAGACTTTTAGTGATGAAAATCAAGTACTGTAGGCTGGGGGATAGTTAAGGCAAAGCCTGTCAACCCAGGTTTGATTCCCCAGTACCCATGTAAAGTCAGATGCACAAAGTGTACATGTATCTTGAGTTCATTTGCAGTGGCAGGAGGCCTGGTTGCACCCATGTGCTTGTGCTCTCTTTCTCACAAGGAAATGAATCAAAAATCAAAATATATTAGTTAAGCACAGAGTCTTGGAGTCAAATAGGCCATGTAGTAGTTCTCCCTTATGCATTGGGGGATACATTACAAGACTGCCAGTGGATACTTGAAACTGCTGGTATTACTAAATTTCTGAATTTTTTCCTTTATATTGACCTATGATAAAATTTAATTTATAATTTAGGCACAGTTAGCCAGTGACAGGAACTAATCATAAAGTAGAAGAGTAACAACAGTATATAGTAGTGAAAGTTGTGTAAATGTTCTCAGATATCTTAGTGCATAGTCTTCCTGTGTGATGTAGATGGTACAGTGCCTAAAAGATGAGTTGAAAGAAGTGAAAGTTGTAGGCATTGTGACTTAGTCTTAGGCTAAGAGTCACTTGAACACAGGCACCATAATAACTGAGCTGTCTTAAAAAAATTATGTGTAAGCAGAGAGAATGAATGAATATGAATGAGAATGAGTGCACAAGGGCCTCTTGCCAGATGAAACTCCAGACTCATGTGCCACTTTGTGCATTTGGCTTTACTTGGGTACTGGGGAATTGAATCCAGGCCATCAACCTTTGCAAGCAAGCACCCCCAACTGCTGGACCATTTCCCCAGTCCTGTGCAGTACTTTTTTTTTCTGCCTTTTTTTGTTTTGTGTTTTCAAGGTAGGATTTCACTGTAGCCCAAGCTGACCTGGAATTCACTACGTAGTCTCAGGGTGGCCTTAAACTCATGGTGATCTTCCTACCTCTGCCTCTGGAGGGCTGGGATTAAAGGTGTGTGCCACTGTGCCCGGCTCTTTTTTTTTTTTTTTTTTTTTGCCTTTTTTTCTTCTAAAAATATTTTAAAAAATTTATTTGCAAGGAGCGAGAGAGAGCTGAGATAGGGAGGGAATGGGTACACCAGGGCCTCCTGCCACTGCAAATGAACTCCAGATGCATGTGCCACTTTGTGCATTTGGCTTTATGTGGGTATTAGGGAACTGAACCTGGGCCAACATGCTTTGCAAGCAAGCACCTTTAACAGCCATCTTTCTAGCCCACTGTCTTTGTTTTTTTAAAATATTTTTTTAAAATATTTTTAAAATTTTATTTATTTATTTGAGAGAGAATAGGCATGCCAGGGCCTCCAGCCACTGCAGACGAACTCCAAACACATGTGCCCCCTTGTGCATCTGGCTTACATGGGTCCTGGGGAATTGAACCAAAGTCCTTTGGCTGTACAGGCAAGCGCCTTAACCACTAAGCAATCTCTCCAGTACTGTGTCTTTTTTTTTTTTTAATGATAAAGTTAAAGCTTTTATTTTCATTTATTTATTTATTTATTTATTTATTTATTTATTTTTTGGTTTTGCAAGGTAGGGTCTCACTCTGGTCCAGGCTGACCTGGAATTAACTATGTAGTCTCAGGGTGGCCTCGAACTCTCGGTGATCCTCCTACCTCTGCCTCCCAAGTGCTGGGATTAAAGGCATGCGCCACCATGCCCGGCTTAAAGCTTTTATTTTAATATATGATTAAAACAACATTCATCTTATATTGGCTTTCCACCTTACTAAACTGTTTTTTTTTTTTTTTTAGTCTTTGTTTGACAGTCATAATGTAGCTCCTACTTCCAGCTCCTTGAGTAGGCCAAGTTGGCCTAGAATTTGTGATTGTCCTGCCACGTCCTCCCCTATGCTAGGATTATATGTGTGTACCAACTTGCAGCAATTTTTCCCCTCTCTTGAGGTAGTTTTTTACTCTAGTCCAAGCTGGCCTTGAAGTCACTGTGATCCTCCTATCTCTGCCTCCCAAGTACCTGGATCAAAGGCTTTCAGGCAGGAGGTTTTCTTTTTTTGTTTGTTTGTTTTTGTTTTTGAACTTGTTATTGAGCCAGGTATGGTGGTGTAAACCTTTAATCCCAGCACTTGGGAGGTAGAGATAGGAGGATCACTGTGAGTTCCAGTGTAGACTGAGTTCCAGGTCAGCCTGTGTTAGAGACCCTACTTAAACCCTTTACTCCCTCCCCCATGTAAAAAAGCCAAAACTTGTTTGTGTTTTTTTTTTTTGAGGTAGGGTCTCACTCTAGCCCAGGGTGACCTGGAATTCACTATGTAGTCTCAGGGTAGCCTTGAACTCACAGCGATCCACCTACCTCTGCCTCCCAAGTGCTGGGATTAAAGGCGTGCACCACCACGCCCGGCTTCAAAATTTGTTATTGACAACTTCTGTGTGTATGTACACCCATAATACCTACATGCACACGCATGCATGCACACACACAATGTACCGTAATCATAATCCCCTCCTTCCACCTTCTACTTTCCCCCTCCCCATCCCAACTAGTTCCTTGTTCTGTTTTAATATATTTTTAGTTACTTATTTATTTCTTTGAGAAAAAGAGGCAGAGAGAGATAATGGGCACACCAGGGCCTCTAGCCACTGCAAATGAACTCCAGATGCATGCGCCCCCTTGTGCATCTGGTTTACCTGGGTCCTGGAGAGTCAAACCGGGATCCTTTGGCTTTGAAGGCAAACGCTTTAACCGCTAAACCATCTCTTCAGCCCTCCCTGTTCTGTTTTGATGTCATCATTTCTCCCCCTTTTATTTTGCAGGTGTTGTTTGTTTGTTGGTACTTGGGATGGGATTGAAACTACATTAGATTACAATACCTCCTAGTTTGTTTTGACACTTTGGTTTTTGGTGGTAGTGGTGGGTTTTTTTTTGTTGTTGTTGTTTTGGAAGCAGGGTCTCACTCTAGGCTGGCCTTCAAGTCATGGCCACCTTCTTACTTCACCCTCCTAAATGTTGAGATTAAAGGCATGCACCACCACATCCAGGCTAGCTACTAGCTAGCTAGTTGTCTATCTCCCTCCCTCTATCCCTTCCATCCCTATCTACTTACCCGTCTGCCTGTATCTTTCTCTGTCCATCAGACAGCGTCTCACTTTATAGCCCAAACCTCTGCTGCTGTCCTCTTGCCTCAGCCTCCTGACTATGGAGATTTACAGGCATGAGCCGCCACACCTGGCTCTGTTTTGTTTGCTGTGTATCTAGCTATTAGTAAATGCTTGGCACACAAAACTAATTTGTTGAATGAGTTGTATTGTACAGACTGCATGATATACTCGAGTGATGAGTACTTAAAGGGGAATACCTAGCTGGGTGTAGCTCAGTGTTTGCTTATCAGCATGCATAGTGAATTTAGTTCCATTCCCCACACCAAAATAAAACTTCACTAATCAAAAGCAATTCTTAATGTAAAATCTAGTATGTAAAAAACTTTTTTACCAGGGCTGGAGAGATGGATCAGTGATTAAGGTGCTTACCTGCAAAGCCTACCTACCAGAGTTCGATTCTCTAGAACCCATGTAAAGCCAGATGCACAATGTGGCTAGAGACCCTTGTGCACACATGCTGTCTCTCTGTCTCGGTGTGTCTCTCTGTCTGTATCTCTCTGCTTGCAAATAAATAAAATAAACAACAACAACAAAAAAACCTTGTACCACAGGAAATTACTGTAAAGGGAACAGGGTAAGAGATTTTGATCACTTCTTGAAGACATTACTTTGCAGTTTTAGTCTTAAAAAAAAGCACCTTTCAGTGTGCACCCTGAGGATTAATGTTGATGGATAGAGAATATGCAAGGCATTTTAGTACTGGGGAAGAGTTGACTTAGCAACTAAATAGAACAGTTTGGAGATGCTGAGATGGGGCAGTTTAGTCTACCCAACTCTTGAGGTTGGTGCCTATGATGATTAATTTTTATCGGACTGGGGATGTAGTTAATGGAAAAATGTTTGCTTAGCATGTGCAAGGCCCTGGTTCTATTCCTAATACAGCAAACAGGTGTTCTTTCTTTTTTTCTTTCTTTTCTTTTCTCATTTCTTTCCCTCCCTCCCTTCCTTCCTTCTTTTGAGGTAGGGTCTTGCTCTAGCCCAGACTTACCTGGAATTCACTATGTAGTCTCAGGCTGGCTGGAATTCCTGCCTCAGCCTCCTGAGTGTTGGGATTAAAGGCATGTACCACCACGCCCAGCCAGACAAGTATTTTTAACACATTAGCCTCTCTTGTATTGTCATCTCTTGAGAGATGTCTAGAAGCTATACAAAAGGTTGTTAGCAGAAGCTAGCTTTGTAGTAGTGTATGCAACCAAAACATGTCTGTCTGTGACTTGCAAAGCAGTGACAGGTTGGTTGCTGTAGTGTTCTGTGATGCCCTTTCCCCTATTGCTGTCTCAGTCTTGCTTTGTGCTGGAACTCCTGTTTCTTTTCTTTTCTATTCTTTTCTTTTCTTTATTTTTTTTTTTCAAGGTAGAGTTTTGCTCTAGCCCGGGCTGACCTGGAATTCACTATGTAGTCTCAGGGTGGCCTTGAACTCATGGTGATCCTACCTCTGCCTCCTGAGTGCTGGGATAAAAGGCATGTGCAGCCACACCAGGTTCAGCCCTAGATTTTTTTTTTTTTTTTTTTTTTTTATTTGTGAGGAGGGAATGTCTTTTTGGTTTGGGTGGGCAGGATTTCTTTGTAGCCTCCCATTTGCAGCCCTCAGCAAGTTGGCCTACCTCAACAGTGCTGGAATTACAGGTGTACACAACATACTAGCCCAGCTGTCTTTTCTAAAGCAGCATTTCCCAGGTGCCTTCCTCCTAGGTAACACTGCTTTGTTTTCACATCTCTTGACTCCTGAGGTGTCTTCCCAACTAGAAACTCAGTGTCATGAAGGTGCTGACTCTAGAGCAGCCCCTGGCACCTTATGGGAACCCAATAAGCTTTTGCTGATAGTCTTCTCTTCTTTTTCCTAAATGCCCCATGGACCTTGTTTTTGTATAGGTTTTGGTCTTTTTTTCGAGGTGAGGGTCTCACTCTAGCCCACAGTGACTTTGAACTCACGGTGATGGTCCTACCTTGCCTCCCACCTCTGCCTTCTGAGTATTGGGATTAAAGGCATGTATCATCACACCTGGCTCTCCACTACCCTTTTTTTCTTTATTTATTAGACACAGAGAGGGAGAGAGAGAAATAGAGAGAAAGTATGGGTGCACCAGGGCCTTTAGCCACTTCAAACAAACTCCAGGTGCATGTGCCACCTTGTGCATCTGGCGTACGTGGGACCTGGAGATTGAACCTGGGTTCATAGGCTTTGCAGGTAAGTGCTTTAACTGCTAAGCCATCTCTCCAGCCCTACCCTTTTTTTTAAAAAAAAGTATTTTATTTATGTATTTGAGAGAGAGAATGGGCACACCAGGCCTTGCAAAGGAACTCCAGATGCATGCACCACTTTGTGCGTCTGGGTTTATGTGGGTACTGGGAAATAATCGAACTCAGGTCCTTAGGTTTTGCAGGCACATGCCTTAGCCACTGAGCCATCTCTGCAGCCCTCACTAGCCTTTTTATGTTAATAAACAAGTTTGACCTTTCTTTTTTATTTTGCTATGTATTTAATTATTATTTATTTTTATTGTCAACTTGCTTAATTGTAGACAATATCCCATGGTACTTCCCTCCTTCCCCCCACTTTCCCCTGTGAAACTCCACTCTCCATCATATCTCCTCCCCCTCTCAATCAGTCTCTCTTTTCATTATGATGGTCTTGTGTAGGTAGTTTCAGGCACTGCGAATCTTGGATATCCAGGCCATTTTATGTCTGGAGGAGTATGTTGTAAGAGTCCTACCCTTCCTTTGGCTCTTACATTCTTTCTGCCCCCTCTTCCGCATTGGACCCTGAGCCTTGGAAGGTGTGTTTAAGATGTTTCAGTGCTGAGCACTCCTCTGTCCCTTCTTCTCAGCACCATGGTGCCTTCTGAGTCATCCCAAGGCAAGTTTGACCTTTCTTTATCGAAACATATGAACCTTTTTTTGTTTTTGTTTTTTGAGGTAGGATCTCACTCTAGCCCAGGCTGACCTGGAATTCACTCTGTATTCTCAGGGTGGCCTCGAACTCACAGTGATCCTTCTACCCCTGCCTCCCGAGTGCTGGGATTAAAGGGATGCGCCACCACGCCTGACATCATTTTTGATTTATAATTATTTTGCGTATGTATGTGGTGTATTTGCAAATGTGTGTGCAGATGTGGGTGAGTGTGTGCATATAGATTCTGGAGGACACCATTGAGTTCTTCAGGTACCATCCACCTTCTTTATTTTTCTTTCATTTTTATTTATTTATTTATTTTATTTGAGGTCGACAGAGAAAAAGAAGTATATAAATAGAGAATGGGTGGGCCAGGGCCTACAACCACTGCAAACGAGCTACAGATGCATGCACCTCCCCCTTGTGCATCTGGCTTATGTGGGTACTGGGGAATCGAGCCTTGAACTGAGGTCCTTAGGCTTCACAGGCAAGCAGTTAACCGCTAAGCCATCTCTCCAGCCCCACCTTCCTTTTAGAGAGAGAGGAAGAGGCAGAGAGAGGATGGGCATGCCAGGGCTTTTCAGCCAAAGCAAATGAACTTCAGATGTGTACACCCCCTTGTGTGCATGTGTTTGCGGCACTTTTGCATCTGGCTATTCGTGGGACCTGGAGATTCTAACAAGCATTCTTAGGCTTCCCAGGCAGGTGCCTTAACTGCTAAGCCATCTCTCCAGCCCCTCCCTTTTTTTTTTTTTTTTTTTTTTTTTCAAGGTAGGGTCTTACTCTAGCCCTGGCTGACCTGGAATTCACTGTGTAGTCTCAGGGTGGCCTTGAACTCATGGTAATCCTCCTACTTCTGCCTCCCGAGTGCTTGGATTAAAGGCGTGGGCCACCATGCCCAGCTTCTTCTTCTTCTTTTTTTTTAATATGGAATGCTTCACAGATTTTTGTGTTATCCTTGTATATCAACTGGACTATCTTCCTAGTCAATAGGGGCATTCTTTGTCATTCATTGTCAGCTAGTTTATGCTCTTTCCCAGTAGGAGCCAGTCGTTGTAGCTCCTTGTCTCAATCACCTAAGAGTAGAACCTTATTTTTGTATAAATAAAAATTTATATAATATAAATTAATGTATATTTATTTTTATAATACATTTTAGCAAATAAAATTTATATGATAAAACTTAAATTGCTGGCACAAAGCCAGCATATATCCTATTTTATAAAAAATTTAGAGTTTTTATGTTGTGCGTGCTGAGTACTCAGTGTGGGCTACGTAGCAGGATCATACTTGCTTCCAATCACAGTCCTCATCCTCAGGCATCCCAGTGTGTTTTTATTATACAGATTGAAATTAAGCAACTTTCTTAGAGTCATGTAGTAGCAAGGTCTTTAGATACCAGAGTTTATGCTTTTTTCTCCTGTATCAGCATTTCCTAAGCTATTTTGTGCTTCAAGATGCATGAATCAGTAGCCCTTAATTTTAAAAAATATTTTATTTTTTAAATTCTTTTTTTAAAAAATATTTTTATTTTATTTATTCGAGAGAAAGGGAGAATGGGCACACCAGGGCCTCTAGCCACTGTAAACAAACTCCAGATGCATGTACCACCTTGTGCATCTGGTTTACATGGGTCCTGGGGAATTGAACTAAGGTCCTTTGGCTTTGCAGGCAAGTGCCTTAACTGGTAAGCCATCTTCCCAGGCCCTATTCTTTTGGTTTTTCGAGGTCTCCCTCTAGTCCAGGCTGACCTGGAATAAACTCTGTATTCTCAGGCTGGCTTTGAACTCAGGGCATTCATCCTACCTTTGCCTCCTGAGTACTGGGATTAAAGGCGTGCACCACCACACCCGGCTTCTATTCTTATTTTTTGGTTTTTCCAGGTAGGGTCTCACTTTGTAGTCTCAGAGTGGCCTGGAATTAATTCACTGAGATCCTCCTACCTCAGCCTCCCAAGTGCTGGGATTAAAGGCGTGCACCCATGCCCTGCTTAAATCTATCTATCTATCTATCTATCTATCTATCTATCTATCTATCTAATCTTCCTTCCTTCCTTCCTTCCTTCCTTCCTTCCTTTCTTCCTTTCTTCCTTTCTTCCTTTCCAGCTTTCTTTTTGTTTTTATCAGCATAAAAAGAATTAGGTTTCATTATGGCAGTTTTTTTTTGGGGGGGGGGTATAGGGTAGGATTTCTTTCTAGCTCAGGCTGACCTGGAATTCACTATGTAGTCTCAGGGTGAACTCGAACTCACAGTGATCCTCCTACCTCTGCTTCCCGAGTGCTGGGATTAAAGGTTGCTTTTTTTCTTACATTTCTTTTATTTACTGGTTGAGACAGCTGGAACATTTAAAAATTTATTCCTGTTGATCTCCCTCACAAAATTTATTTTTAGTGTTTTCCTTCTCCCACTTCTTTTTTTATTGACAACTTCTATACTTACATACAAAAAAAAAAAAACGCATGATATTTCCCTCCCCTCCCCCCATTCCCCTT
>PVKW010049108.1:0-14025 GCA_004027895.1 Orientallactaga bullata | reverse complement strand
AAAAAATTTTTTTTTTTTTTTTTTTTTTGGTTTTTCGAGGTAGGGTCTCACTCTGGTCCAGGCTGACCTGGAATTCACTATGTAGTCTCAGGGTGGCCTCGAACTCTCGGCGATCCTCCTACCTCTGCCTCCCGAGTGCTGGGATTAAAGGCGTGCGCCACCACGCCCGGCCTAAAAAATATTTTTTATTAGGTATGTTGGCATATGCCTTTCATCCCAGTACTCGGGCACCAGAGATAGGATCACTGTGAATTTGATGCCATCCTGGGACTACAGAGTGAGTTTTGCCAGCAAGTGCCTTTCACCACTGAACCATTTCTCCAGCCCTTCCAATTTATCATACCCACATAAATAAATAATAAAACTTAAAATCCTTACCTCCAAAAAATATTTTTAAGATTTATTTCTGCTCATGTGTGCTCCCATGTACGTACATGCTCATGCTTGTGCCAGGGCCTCTTGCCCCTGTAAAGAAACGCAGGCACATGCACCGCTTCTTCTTCTTCTTCTTTTTTTTTTTTTTTTTTTTGGTTTTTTGAGGTAGGGTCTCACTCTAGTTCAGGCTGACCAAGGAACTCACTATGTAGACGCAGGGTGGCCTCGAACTCACGGCGATTCTCCTAACTGCCTCCCAAGTGCTGGGATTAAACATGTGTGCACCACACCCGGCTCTATGCATGCCCCACTTTTTGGTGTCTGGTTTTACATAGGTGGCAGGGAAATTGAAACTAGGCCAGCAGACTGTGCCAGCAAGCACTTAAAAAATTTATTTATTTATTTTTAATTTTTTATGAGAGTGATTTGGCACATCACGGCCTCTCTCCACTGCAATTAAACTCCAGATAAGTGTGCCACCGTATATGCATGCATGACCTTTGCGCATGCATTTACCTGGGGAGTCGAATCTGGGTCCTTAGGCTTCTCAGGCAAGTGCCTTAACTGCTAAGACATCTCTACAGCCCTAAAATTTATTTTTATATTTTAATTTTTGTTTTTTTTGTTTATTTTTTATTTTATTTTATTTATTTGCGAGTGACAGACAGAGAGAGAAAGAAGCAGATAAATAGAGAGTGGGCGCGCCAGGGCCTCCAGCCACTGCAAACGAACTCCAAATGCATGTACCATCTTGTGCATCTGGCTTACATGGGTCCTGGGTAATTGAGCCTCAAACCAGGGTCCTTAGTCTTCACAGGCAAGCACTTAAATGCTAAGCCATCTCTCCAGGCCCAATTTTGGGTTTTTTAGGGGGGAATTTTTGTTTTTTGTTTTTTTGAGGTAGGTTCTCACTGTAGCCCAGGCTGACCTTGAATTTACTCTGTAGTCTTAGGGTGGCCTCAGACTCATGGTGATCCTCCTACCTCTGACTCCCAAGTTCTGGGATTAAAGGTGTGCACCACCGTTCCCTGCTTGGGGAGAATTTTTGAGGTAGGGTCTTGCTCTAGCTCAGGCTTACTTGGGATTCACAATGTAGTCTCAGGGTAGCCCTGAACTCATGGCAATCTTCCTATCTCTGCCTCCCAAGTACTGGGATTAAAGGTGTGCGTCACAATGCCCCACAATTTTTTCAGTTTTTTTAAAAAAATTATATTTTTAAAAGTTTTTATTTATTCATTTGAGAGAAGGAAAGAGGGAGAGAGAGAGAGAGAAAGAGAGAGAGATTATGAGTGTGCCAGCCTTTGCCACTGCAAACAAACTCCAGACCACCTTCTACATCTGGCCTACTGGCAAATCAAACCTGGGTCCTTAGGTTTCACAGACAAGTGCTGTAACCTAGCCCTTTTTGTTTTGTTTTGTTTTAATTTATTTGAGAGAAAAAGGGGGGGAGAGAAAGGCAGAGAGAGAATGGGCCTGTCACGACCTTCGGCCACCACAAACAAACTCTACAAGCATGCACCGCCTTGTGCTTCTGGCTTACATGTGTCCTGTGGAATCAAACCTGAGTTCTTTGGCTTTGCAGGCAGGTGACTTAACCACTAAGCCATGTCTCCAGTCCTGTTTTTGTTGTTGTTTGTTTGTTTGTTTGTTTTTGAGATAGGGTCTCACTCTAGCCCAGGCTGACTTAGAACTCACTCTGTAGTCCCATGCTGGACTCAAACTCACAGTGATCCTCCTACCTCTGCCTCCGGAGTGCTAGCCTGGGACCATACAATGAGTTCCTGGTCATCCTGTGTTAGAGAGAAACTGCCTCAAAAAAACAAGCCAGGCTAGGCATGGTAGTGCATTCCTTTAATCCCAGCACTCCGGAGGCCAAGGTAGGAGGATTGCTGTGAGTTCAAGGACAGCCTGAGACTACATAGTGAATTCTAGGTCAGCCATAGCTAGAGCGAGACCCTACCTTAAAAAGCAAAGGGAGGGCCAGGTGTGGTGGCACATGCCTTTAATTCTAGCATTTGGGAGGCAGAGGTAGGAGGATTGCTGTGAGTTTGAGGCCACCCTGAAAATACAGAGTGAATTCCAGGTCAGCCTGGGCAAGAGTGAGACCTTACCTCAAAAAACCAAAAAAAAAAAAAAAAAAAAAAAGTAAAGGGAAAAAATAAAATATTTATTTGATAGGCTGGGGTGATAGCTTAGAGGTTAAAGGTGCTTGCTTGCAAAGCCTGTCAACTTGGGTTCAATTTCCCAGTACCCATGTAAAGACAGATGCACAAAATGGCACATGCATACCTCTTTGCTCACAAATAAATAAAATTTGATTTTTTTTGTTTTCAGTGTAGTGTCTTGCTCTAGCCCAGGCTAACCTGGAATTCACCCTGTAGTCTCTGACTGGCCTTGAACTCAAAGTGATCCTTCTACCATGGCCTCCTAAGTGCTGGGATTAAAGATGTGTGCCACCATGCCCAGCTAAAAATAGTTTTAAATTTTAATTAATTAATTAATTAATTAATTTGAGAGAGAAAGAGAGAATGGGTATCCAGGGCATCCAGCCATTGCAAATGAACTCCAAACACATGTACCATCTTGTGCATCTGGCTTATGTGGTCCTGGGGAATTGAACCTAGGTCCTTTTTCTTTGCAGGCAAATGCCATAACTGCTAAGCCATCTCTAGCCCCTAAAATTTTTTTAAATGGGGTAGGGGCTGAAGAGATGGTTTAGCGGCTAAGGTGTTTGCCTGCAGATCATGACAACCTGGGTTCGATTCCCCAGTACCCACGTAAATAAGATGCACAAGGTGGCGCATGTGTCTGGAGTTCCTTTGCATTGGCTGAAGGCCTTGGTGTGCCCATTCTCTTTTTTTTTTTTAATATTTTATTTTTATTTACTTATTTATTAGAGACAAAGAGAGGGAGGGAGAGAGAGAGAGAATGGGCACGCCAGGGCCTCTAGCCACTGCAAATGAACTCCAGATGCATGGACCTGGAGAATTGAACTGGGGTCCTTAGGATTCACAGGCATGTACCTTAACCGCTAAGCCATCTCTCCAGCCCCTCATTCTCTCTTTATACTGCCTCTTTGTCTGTCTCTCTTAAAAAAAAACAAACAAACAAACAAATAAATAGAATATTTGTTTTAATTGGGTGATGATTGAAGACATTATTATCTAGGTCTTGTTCAGAAAGCATGGCTGGTATATTGTCTCTCCTCCTCAAAGGAATAAGGTTACAGGCATGCATGTCCACATCCATCTTTTTATGTGGCTACTGGGGATCATACTCAGGTCTTCATGCTTGCATGACAAATGGTCTTACTTGCTGAGCCATTTTTCCAACCCTTGAAGTCTTCCCCTTCTCCCTAGTGTCTCATGGTAGCCCAGGCTGTTCTGGAAGTGCCACCACACCAGGCTTTTTGTCTTTTTCTTTTAAAAAATATTTTAGGGGTTGGAGAGGTGGCTTAGTGGTTGAGTGCTTGCTTGTGAAGCCTAAGGACCCCAGTTCGAGGCTCGATTCCCCAGTACCCATGTAAGCAAGATGTACAACGTGGCATTTAGAATTCATTTGCAGTGGCTGGAGGCCCTAGTGTGTCCATTCTCTCTGTCTGCCTCTCTCTCTCTCTGCCTCTTTCTTTCTTTGTCTGTCGCTCTAAAATAAATAAATAAATATAAATAAATAAACAAAAAATTAAGCCGGGCATGGTGGTGCATGCCTTTAATCCCAGCACTCAGGAGGCAGAGGTAGAAGGATCACCATGAGTTCGAGGCCACCCTGAGACTACATAGTTAATTCTAGGTCAGCCTGGGCTGGAGTAAGACCCTACCTCGAAAAACCAAAAAAAAAAATAAATAAATAAAAATAAACAAAAAATTTAAAAATTTTTATTTATTTATTTGAGGGAGGGGCACAGGGAGAGAGGGAGAGAGAATGGGCATGTCAGGGCCTCTAGCCACTGCAAATGAACTCCAGACATGTGCGCCACCTTGTGCATCTGGCTGTATGTGGGTACTGGGGAATTGAACCTGGATCCTTTGACTTTGCTTGCAAGTGCCTTCACCTCTAAGCCATCTCTTCATCTCTTTTTTTTTTTCCCTGAAGTATTTTTAAAAATATTTTATTTTTATTTATTTATTTGACAGAGAAGGAGGGAAAGAGAGAGAATGGGCTTGCCAGGGCCTCCAGCCACTGCAGACGAACTCCAGATACATGCGCTTCTTTGTGCATCTGGCTAACTTGGGTCTTGGGGAATTGAACCTGGGTCTTTTGGCTTTGCAGCCAAATGCCTTAACCACTAAGCCAACCCTCCAGCCCTCCTGAAGTACTTTTAAAATATTTATTTATTTACTTGAGAGAGAGAGAGAAGGGCAGAGATAGAGAATGGGTGTACCAGGGCCTTTAGCCATTGCAAATGAACTCCAGATGCATGCTCCACCTTGTGCATCTGGCTTATCTGGGTACTGGGTAATCCGAACTGGGTCCTTAGGCTTCGAAGGCAAATGCCTTAACCTCTAAGCCATCTTCCCAGCCTCCTTTCTTTTCAAATATTTATTTATTCATTTGAGAGAGTTTTGTTGTTGTTTGTTTTTTTTTTAGGTAGGATCTCACTGTAGCCCAGGCTGATCTGGAATTCACTATGTAATCTCAGGTTGACCTTAACTTACAGTGAACCTCCTATGTTGGTCTCCTGAATGCTGGGATTAAAGAAGTGCACCATCACACCTGGCCAAACAAACCATGTCTTGGTTTTACTGGGGCATGAACCCAGGGCCTTCTGCCTATAAAACAGGCATGATAACTGTTACACTATGGAACCACATCATATTTTTATTTTTTTTATTTTGTATTTTTTATGAGAAAGAGAGAGAATTGGTACTCCAGGGCCTCAAGCCATTACACTCAAACTCCAGATGTGTGTGCCATCTTGTACACATGTGCAATCTTGCGTGCTTGCATCACCTTTTGTGTGTGGCTTACGTGGGATCTGCAGAGTCAAACATGGGTCCTTAGGCTTCGCAGGCAAGCCCCTTAACCACTAAACCATTTCTCCAGCCACTATTTTTATTTTTTTTTTATTTTTTTTTATTTTGTTTTTTGTTTTGTTTTGTTTTTTGAGGTAGGTTCTCACTCTAGCTCAGGCTGTCCTGGAATTCACTATATAGTCTCAGGGTGGCCCCCAACTCTTGGAGATCCTCCCATCTCTGCCTCCCAAGTGCTGTGATTAAAGGTGGGCACCACATCACCCAGCTCTCAGCTTTTTTAAAAAATATAATTTATTTATTTATCTATTTATTTTTGAGAGAGAGAGAGAATGGGCATGCCAGGGCCTCTAGCCACTGTAAACAAACTCCAGACACGTGCACTACCATGTGTATCTGGCTTATGTGAGTACTGGGGAATCGAACCTGGGTCCTTAGGCTTCGCAGGCAAATACCTTAACTGCTAAGCCATCTCTCCAGTCCTTTTTATGCTTCTTCTCCCCTTAATTAAGAGACTCAAGAAAATAATTTAGCTTGATTCAATGACCTGTCAGATTGCTACTGAAAGAGATACAACTAAGATTTCAGGGTTGCACCTTGTCTTAGATTAAAGCCACAGAATTTAAGAGGTCTTCAGCCTACCTCAGGAAGTATCTGTACTTGAAACTCATTCAGCTGAATCGCACTTGGGTATATCCTAAGTTACATAAACCACACAGGTGGAGAAGAGCCACTTTTGCTGCTTCTCACCTTGTTTATTTTGGTTCTATTTTTACCTTTTGTGCCTCATTCTTTCATGTCAGGATAGTCTCCCAAGAAAGAAATGTCCATTTGCTTGAAACTGGGAGGTCACAAAGGTCATTTTCTAGAAACCTTGCAATTCAGCTATAATAAGATTTAAGTACTTGCTCAATCAATATTTGGTAAATGAACTAATAAAAAAGATAGGTCTGAGCTGGATGTTGCGGGTACACACTTAAACTCCAGCTTTAGGGAAACTGAGGCAGGAGGACTGAGGCCAACTTGGACCATTGTAATAAGCCTTGTGTCAGCAGATAAAGATACGTCTAACCAGGCTGACTTTAAACTCATGGCAATCCTCCTACTTCAGCTTCTTGAGTGCTGAGAATATAGGAACCAGCCATTGTGCTTGGCTTAGTTTCTTGTAATTTTTTTTTTTTTTTGAGATAGAGTTTCACTCTACCCCAGGCTGACCTAGAATTCATTATAGTCTCAGGGTGGCCTTGAACTCCCACTGATCCTCCTACCTCTGCCTCCTGAGTGCTGGGATTAAAGGCGTGCGCCACCACACTTGGCTTCTTGTAAATCTTTTTCTTGACGTGAAGACCCTTGTAGCTCCAGGGAAGTCCTGTCCAAGTCTAGGACTCTGACTCACCAAACTTTCTTTTTTGCTTAAAAAAATTTTTTTTATTAATATGGAGCACTTCACAAATTCGTGTGTCATCCTTGTATAGGGGTCATGCTAAACTCTGCATCATTCCAGTTTTAGTTTATGTGCTGCCAAAGTCAGCACTAAATTTTTATTTATTTGTTGCATGTATATTCATATGTCTGGGATAGAGTGAGACCCTACCTTAGGAAAAAAAAAGGTGGTCCGCGTAGTGGCACACGCCTTTAGTCCCAGCACTCGGGAGGCAGAGGTAGGAGGATCACTGTGAATTTGTGAGTTCAAGGCCACCCTAAGAATACAGAGTGAATTCCAGGTTGGCCTGAGCTAGAGTGAGACCCTACCTCGAAAAACAAAAACACACACAAAAAAAGAGGTGGGATTTGGAGAGATGGTTTAGTGGTTAAGGCACTTGCCTGTGAATGTCTGGAGTTCATTGGCAGTGACTAGAGGCCCTGGCGTACCCATTCTCTCTCTGTTTCCTCTCTCAAATAAATAAAATCATTTTTTTCTTTTTTTTAAATTATGATTATTTTATTGACAACTTCTATACTTACATACAAAAAACACATGGTAGGGCGGAGAGATGGCTTAGCGGCTAAGACGCCTGCCTCCTAAGCCTAAGAACCGGGTTCCAATCTCCAGGTCCCACGTTTAGCCAGATGCAAAGTGAGGCAAGGGCGCAATGCTGCACTTGCCCACAAGGGGGCGCACGCATCTGGATTTCGTTCACAGCAGCTGAGAGACTGCTGGCGCGCCCATCTCTGTCTCCCTCTCCCTCTCTGTCTCTCTCTCCAAAAATAAAAAAAATTTAAAAAAACCAACCACGTGGTATTTCCCTCCCCTTCCCCCATTCCATTTTAGAACTCCAATCTCCATCATCTCCCTTCCCTCTCTCCATTAGTCTCTCTTTTAATTTGATGTCATCATCTTTTTCTTCTATTATGAGGGTCTTGCGAAGGTATTGCTAGGCCCTGCAAGGTCATGGATATCGAGGCCAATTTCTGTCTGGGCAGTTGCATTGTAAGAAGTCATACCCTTCCTTTGGCTCTTCCATTCTATCCGCCCCCTCTTCCGCAATGGACCCTGAGCCTTGGAGGGTGTGACAGAGGTGTTTCAGTGCTGGGCACTCCTCCATCCCTTCTTCTCAGCACTATGTTGCCCTTTGAGTCATCCCAGTCGTCATCACCATCTGAAAAGAGAAGCTTCTCTACCAGAAGTGAGAGTAGCGTTAATATGTGAATATGAACTTTAAGTGTAGTACTTTCAGGGCAGCTTGGTGGAAATAATATATACATTTAGTCAGACAAGAGCAGGCTTTATACCCCTAAGGCTCATGACCTCACCTGCCATAAACTTTTGCTTAGGTTTTTCAGTACCAGGTATGTATTCCCTCCTGTAGAGAGGAACTTCAGTCCAATTATGGAGCAGTTGGTTACCCCAAGAACAGACATGCCACTATTGCACCTGTTAAGTCATTGGGCCTGTCTGGCCAAACTTGAGTTTTCCAGTGTCCACTGTTTTCACTGCTGATGACTTCTGTCTCCCATACGGCTGCATGCAGTGCAGCTTTTTCCAGCTTTCAGTTGGCTGGTCTACAGGGAGTAGGTTTTCTGCTCAGCACCAGCTTGCTTTCTCAGTGTCCTTGCCTCTCAGGCAAGAGATGTCTTCAGCAATAGGGTCTTACTATCTGTTTCTCAAGGGAAACCAAGGGCTTTGGCAAAAGCCTTTAATGTTTTGAAGGCTACCGGGACCTCCTTGGCTAACAACTCACTGGAAGGTATCCCATCCCAGGCACTGAAAATTTTCTAGTAACAGTCTACAGCTTCTAGATATGCCATTCTTCAAAAAAGTAGGTTTACATAAGTCTTATTCACAATATCTTGAATTTAGATTGACCCTCCCCCTGCCCTTCTTTTACGCATTGTCTTCCCATGGCCTCGCTTAGGCCATTCCCTTCCCTGTAATCTGTTCTTCTACTTGCATATGTGCATTACCATACACTTAAGTCCTTCCCTTTCCTCCCTCCCTTATAGCCTTTTACCAGCTTACTGGTTTCTGGTACCTATTTTTGGTTCCAGTTCACACACAAGTCTATACATTGGTAGCTAGGATCCACATATAAGAGAGAACATGTGACGTTTGGCTTTCTGAGCCTGGGTTACCTCACTTAGTATAATCCTTTCCAGGTCCATCCATTTCCCTGCAAATTTCATAATTTCATATTTCTTTACCGCTGAATAGAACTCCATTGTGTAAATGTACCACATCTTTATTATCCCTTCATCTGTAGAGGGACATCTAGGCTGGTTCCATTTCCTAGCTATTGTGAATAGAGCAGCAATAAACATGGTTGGGCAAGTATCTCTAAGGTTGTGAGAAGTGTCCTCTGGATATATGCCTAGGAGTGCCATAGCTGGATCATATGGTAAATCTATTTTTAGCTGTCTCAAAAACCTCCACACTTGTTGGGGTCCCCCCTAGGGCCAGCCCAGGAGGGACAGCAGGGTCTCTGCCGAGTTGGGGTGAGAGGTGTGGAGTCACGACACAGACTCCGGGGGTTGGGTGGACGCAGCAGAGGGTGAGCTGCTGCAAACTTGTTTATTGAGGAAGTACACGGAGTTTTAAGGGGCTTGACTGGCCAATCATTGTATGGGGTGGTCCCCTTTTTGTGACCAATGACAGCCTGTCTCCAGACAGATCATCTCATAGCAGGTTTCTCACGAGCATGGGACTGTAGCTATTGTCACGCCAGGCCTGCGCAGAACGCCATGTTCACAGAAGCCACTTCCTGGTTTCTCTGCCATGCGGTCTGGTTAGGGCCAGGCCTGCATTGTGCCATACACACACTGATTTCCATAATGGCTGAACCAGATTACATCCCCACCAACAGTGTAGAAGTGTTCCTCTCTTTCCACATCCACACCAACACTTATTGTCATTTGTTTTCTTGATGGTAGCCATTCTGACAGGAGTGAAATGGAATCTCAAAGTGCTTTTAATTTGTATTTCCCTGATGGCTAAATAAAATCTTTTTTAAAAAGTGGCACAATTGGCTGGGCGTGGTGGCGCACACCTTTAATCCCAGCACTTGGGAGGCAGAGGTAGGAGGATTGCCATGAGTTCGAGGCCAGCCTGAGACTACACAGTGAATCCCAGGTCAGCCTGAGCTAGAGTGAGATACTACTTCGAAAAAAAAAAAAGTGGGACTACTGTCTAGTGTTTACAGTGGCAAAAGGCACTGACATACCCACAAAAATGATGGTGACAATCAGTTGTGAATCTTTGGACCTCAGCAGAGAGGAAAAGAAGAAAGCCGAAGGGATAGTACTGTCTTTCCTCTGTTCGGTGATTGCCAATGACTCTGGTTAGAGGAATGAAGAATATTTATAATACTACACATGGATGGTTGGGGGTACAATACAAATGCATTACCTTTGTATGATTGACAAACTGTTCTTCCCATATAGGACATATAGTATTCTTTCCTTATTTATTTGTTTGTTTGTTTGTTTGAGAGAGAGAGAAACAGAGAGAGAGGATCAAAGAGAGATAGTATAGGTCTGCCAGGGCTTCCTGCCACTGTGCTACTTTGTGTATCTGGCTTTATGTGGGTAATGGGAAATTGAACCTGGCCCATTCAGGCTTTGCAAATAAGTTCATTTAACCATTGAGCTATCTCTCCATCCCCCTTTTAAAAAAAATTTTTAAGACAGGGTCTCATGTAGCCCAGCTGGCCTCACAACTTGCTAAGTAGTTGAAGATGACCATGAACTTCTCTTTTTTTAAAATTTTTATTTATTTATTTGACAGGAAAAGGGAGAGAAAGAGATAGAATGGGCGCGCCAGGGCTTCCAGCCACTGCAAACAAACTCCAGATGCATGCGCCCCCTTGTGCATCTGGCTTATGTGGGTCCTGGAGAATCGACCCGGGATCCTTTGGCTTTGCATGCAAATGCCTTAACCACTAAGCCATCTCTCCAGCCAAAATATTTTTTTTTATTTATTGATTTATTTTGAGAGAGAGAGAGAGACAGGGAGAATGGGCACACATGAAAGGCTTAATCCCTAGCAGGACATAACATCTGGTATGGGGGCATTTGCCTGTTATCCCACTACCTAGGAGGTGGAGGCTGGAGGATCAGGAGTTCAAGATCATTCTCAGCTACATAGAAAGTTTGAGGACTACCTTAGATACATACGACTACCCTGAGACTACATAGTGAGTTCCAGGTCAGCCTGCTAGAGTGAGACCCTACCTGGGAAAACAGAGGTGGCTTGGTGGTTAAAGTCCTTGCCTGCAAAGCCAAAGGACCCAGGTTTGATTTCCCCAGTATCCACATAAAGCCAGATACACAAGGTGCCACATGCATCTACATGTTCATTTGCAGTGACTAGAGGCCCTGGTCTGCCCATTCTCTCTCTCTCTCTCTCAAATCCATAAATAAAATATTTTAAAACATATATTGTGATGTGGATAACTAACTGAATAGTCCAATGGTCTGGAGCCAACACTGTCCAATAGTACTTTTTAATTTTATTTTTAATATTTTTATATTTTTTATTATTTTATTTTAATTTACTTATTTGCAGAGAGGAGAGAGATAATGGGTACTGCTAGGGCCTCTTGACACTGAAAATGAACTCCAAATGCATGTGCCACTTTGTGCATCTGGATTTACGTGAGTCCTGGGGACTTGAACAAAAGCCACCAGGCTTTGCAAGCAAGCACTTTGAACTGCTGAGCCATCTCTCGCGCAGCCCTATTTTTGAATTTTATTTATTTATTTATTTTTGGTTTTTTGAGGTAGGGTCTCACTCGAGCCCTGGAATTCATACGGTAGTGTCAGGGTGGCCTTGAACTCACAGCAATCCTCCAACCTCTGCCTCCCAAGTGCTGGGATTAAAGGCGTGTGCCACCATGTCTGGCTTATTTTTTTATTTTTATTTTTTATTCTTTAGAGAGAGAGAGACAGACACACACAGAGAGAGACAATTGGCATGCCAGGGCATCAGCCACTGCAATCAAATTCCAGGTGCTTGCCTCACCTTTGTGCATCTGGCTTACATGGGATCTGGAGAGTTGAACATGGGCCCTTAGGCTTTGCAGACAAGTGCCTTAACTGCTAAGCCATCTTTCCAGTCCCCTATTTATTTATTTATTTTGGTTTTTTGAGATTGGGTCTTGCTTTAACCTAGGTTGACCTGGAATTCACTATGTAGTCTCAGGGTGGCCTCTAACTCTCGGCAACCCTCCTACCTCTGCCTTCCAAGTACCGGGATTAAAAGCACGTGCCACCATGCTTGGTTTATTTTTGTTTTTTATTTTTTAAATTTTCTCTTGTTTTTTTGAGGTAAGGTTTCACTCTTAGCCAGGCTGAGGACCTGGAACTCACTATGTAGTCTTGGGGTGGCCTTGAACTCATGGTGATCCTCCTGCCTCTGCCCCGAGTGCTGAGATTAAAGTGTGCACCACCATGCGTGACTTATTTTTTTCTTTTTATTAATTAGAAATTTTGTTGTATGGACAAATCATGTGTTCCATTCCTCTTCTCCTCATCTCCATTCCACTGAGGGCCCTCCTCTATGGGTTACTAGTATTCCCCATGGGGTTATGAGTTACAGGTTATGAAAACAGCAGTTAGTCATGGTGGTAGCATGGGGGAGAGGGAGTAATGCCTCTGGATACTCCTTCACACTCTGTGGCTCTTAAATCTTTCTTCCCCGTCTTGCACAATGGTCCCTTGTCAGGCTCAATGTGAGAGCAGCACCAATGCTTAACTCTACAAATTCCCTATGGTGTCACCTGGACCCTGGCTGAAGTGTGAGAAGGTGGCTCATCTCATGATAGGGACGCAGCTATCTTTTCTTACCATGTTGATGGATTTTGGTTCTCCCGGGTTTTCACTGCCCTCTGTAAAAGAGAAAACAGATTCTCTAGTGCAGAGTGAGAGCAGCATGGGTTAAAGGGGATAGGCATAGTTGATTTTTCAGTACCCACATAAAGCCAGATGCACAAAGTAGCACATACATCTGAGTTCATTTATACTTGCTAGAGGCCCTGGCGTGCCATTTTCTCTGTCTGTCTCTCTTCTATCTCTCTCTGCTTGCAAATAAATTTAAAAAAAATTTATTTTAGTTTTTATTTATTAGAGACGGGGCGGGGGAAGTGAGAATGGGCACGCCAGGGCCTCTAGCCACTGCAAATTAACTTCAGATGCATTTGCCACCATGTGCATCTGGCTTACATGGGTTCTGGGGAGTTGAACATGGGTCCTTAGGTTTGGCAGGTAAGCACCTTAACTGCTAAGCTATCTCTCCAGCCCAAGTTTTCTTATTTTTGAGATAGCGTTTTCCTATGTAGCCCCGGCTGCCAGGCTCTTTTTTTTTTTTTTTTTTTTTGGTTTTTCGAGGTAGGGTCTCTCTCTGGCCCAGGCTGACCTGGAATTAACTATGTAGTCTCAGGGTGGCCTCGAACTCTCGGCAATCCTCCTACCTCTGCCTCCTGAGTGCTGGGATTAAAGGCGTGCGCCACCACACCCGGCTTGCCAGGCTCATTTTAAGGGTTGGGATTAAAGGCATTCACTGCCACTGTCCTGTGCTTTCCACTTGCATTAGAGCATTATGATGTATCTTTCTTCCCTGGAAAGATACTCAGGGAAAGGTATCAGTGGTGTCCATCCGACTATTATTGGTCTAAGTGATTGTAGCCGTGTGGGTAGCATAAGCACTGGTGTGTGTGTGGGTGTGTGTGCGTGCGCCAGCCAGCCAGCCAGCCAGGCAGAGGCACATACAGACACTGATTATTTGCCAGATTTGTTGAAGGTATATTTTCTTCTATTTTGCATTTGTACATATTTATATTCATTGTCTTTAGTGACCTTAGCAATGTTCCCTCACTAAAGAAAAAGAGTATCTGTGGTCTGTTGTACTATATTCTCAGGTTTATTCTGATTATCTTTTCTTATTACAGACGCTGTATTCAGGTAGTTCATAAGCTACTTTGTTATCAGAAGAAGTGTAGAGTTCGCTTGCATTACACCTGGCGGGAACTCTGGTCAGGTAAATGCGCTGTTCAATTCCTTCTTTTTTTCTCCCTTCCTTCCTTCCTCCCTTCCTCCCTTCCTTCCTTCCTTCCTTCCTTCCTTCCTTCCTTCCTTCCTTCCTCTCTCTCTCTCTCTCTCTCTCTCTCTCTCTCTCTCTCTTTCTTTCTTTCTTTCTTTCTTTCTTTCTTTCTTTCTTTCTTTCTTTCTTTAAGGTAGGGTCTCACTC
>PVKW010049107.1:0-14015 GCA_004027895.1 Orientallactaga bullata | reverse complement strand
TGTCTATGCTGAGGAAGATTGAATTTGAATCTGGGCAGGCTTGCAAGCAAACTTCCATAACTGTTGAACCATCTGCAATCTGGGGACTTCTAACTCCCTAACAAATTAAGATTTCTCATCCACAAGCAAGGAAATTGTTATCTGTACATGGTTAAAAAGAAGGAGAAAGAGAGAATGGGTATCCCAGGGTATACTTCCAGTGCAAATGAACTGCAGGCACCTTTTAAAAAAATTGAGCCACAGGGGTGAAGGAGACAGACACAGAGAACACTCAACACCTACCAAACCAGAGATCCAGAGACACAGAAACTCCCATGACCCCATCGCTGAAGTAGACCTGAAATGAACCCAACATGGCTTAGGGAAATTTGTGGAAGAGGGTGTGGAACCATTGTTAGAGCCATAAGTTGGGTCATTATGCACAGAGACATTGCCTCACCCCCATAACTGATGGCTATCCCCATAACTGAAGTCACACAATCCCCGAGTGGGGAGGGCAGGGAGAAAGCTAATGATGGTACCATCATGGCTGTATACACATTATATAGGTAACTAGTTAAAAATAAATAAAATTAAAAAATTGAGCCATCTATCCAACCCCTTGCTTTATTTCTGATGCTGTTATTAGAATTGTGTTAAGTAAATGTTCAGATGATTTCATGCTAATATATAAAACATTATATAGATATTTATACAACTATGCTGCACATGGTATCCTTGTACTATTTTATTAGTTCCAAAAATTTATATTTTTGAATATTCTGTATTCTACCTCATATCATTTGCAAACATAGATACTTTCAATTCTCCTTTTAAAAACAATATGTTGTTTGTTACATTTTTCTGGTGTGATTAACATGGCTAGAAATAACAATAATATGTTCATAGAAGTTCAATTCAACATTGTCTGTCTTATTCCTAATCTTATGATAGAGGTTCAGTCTCCACCATTAAGTATCATGTTATATGTGGTGATTTTTCAATAATTCTCTCATATCAAGCTTATTTTTCTTACATAGCTTGTTTTAAATTTTATTATAAAAATATATTGCTACTTTTCCCTTGAATCGGTAGTTGTTTTTGTCATTCATTCTACTGCTATAGTATATGACAATAATTGTTTTTCAGAAGTCAGACCATCCTGGGGTTCATGAAACAAAACCCACTTGGTCATGCTATATAACTATTTTTACATGTTGTATTTATTTATTGCAAGTGTTTTGTTGAAGTATTTTAACAGCCATATTCTTAGGGCATTAATTCATATTTTTTTGTGATGCTTGTCTTTTGGTACAGATAGTTATCAAGATTATAGAATAAGTACAATTGTGAAACTTTAATTTTTGGAGGAATTAATAGAGATTGTTATCTTGAAAAGGCTGAGTCAGTTCCTGTAAAGTCACCAGACTTGTCCCTTTCACCCCAACCAATCAAAGGTATACAAATGTAACCGCCGCTTGCTTAGCCAATCATGTTAGGCTTAGAATTCCGCTAGACCTAGCTGCCAAAACCCTAAGACCAATCAAAAAAACACCAGTACAGTTACTGTTCAAATTAGCCAATCATGTTACAAGACGAAAACCTGCCAAAATTCCCTTAGCTGTGCTTAAAAGGAACCTGTGAGCTCCTCTTGGGGTCCCCATTTTGTACAAATGGTTGACCCCAGAATGCTGGCTGATTCTGCAGAATAAACGCTCTTTACTTAAAAAAAAAAAAAAAAAAGAAATTTTCAATGTTTGATAAAATTTATCAGAAAATTATGTGTGGCTTGTCTTTTTTTTTTTTTTTTTGGTGAAGAAGTGTCATTATTAAATGAATCTCTAATACATATATTAGAGATATAGAGAGCGGGAGAGTGAGAATGGGTGTGCCAGGGCCTCCAGTCACTGTAAATGAACTCCAGACGCATGTGCCCGTTTGTGCATCTGGCTTATGTGGGACCTGGAGAATAGAACCAGGGTCTTTAGGCTTCACAGGCATGAGCCTTAACTGCTAAGCCATCTCTCCAGCCCTCTTTCCTATTTTCTGTCATATACCTACTACTTCTATATGATTAATGATAATAATAATACAATATTGTAACTATCTATATAATTTTATGTTATCAATACTAAAAAAAATTATATATTTGACTAAATAATTGTGTTTGCTATGTTAAAGTCGTTTGGCATGTCATGTTACTGTTGTTATTTTCTTACTTCAGTACAGCTTGGCTCCCACCAGCCTATTCCTATTACAGTCAAATATACATTTTCACAATAAAGACCATCAATGCAATTACAAGCATATTGTTCACACAATCACATTTAAGTCCAATTGAAAAAGAAAAAGGCACATCAACTTAAACAGCTTCTTATAATTACATAATGAATTTACATATGTTCTATTTTTTATTTGGACTGGTATTACTGCTTAACTTCACTTGTGCAGTCTAAAAAATTTCTTTAGTACTGTTTTTTTTTTTGGGAGAGGGAGATCAGAGACAAAGAGACAGAGAATGGGTGTGCCAGCAGCCTCTCAGCTGCTGTGATTGAACTCCAAATGCATCTGCCCCCTTGTGGGCAAGTCTGGCATTGCATGCTTGTGTCACTGTCTGGCTAAACATGGGACCTAGAGAATCAAGTGGGTGTTCTTAGGCAGGCTTAGCAGGCAGGTGCCTTAACCACTAAGCCATCTCTCCAGCCTAGTACTTTTTTTTTTTTTTGTATGTCAGATTTGCTATTGAATTTTTTCATTTGAGAATGTCTTTATTTCAGTTTATTTCAAGAGTATGTAGCACATTTGGTTGATAATTTTTCCGTTTCAGCACTTTGAATGTCATCTCTTTGCCTTTTGGTATTTGTTGTTTCTGATTGAAAGTTCACTTTTAATATAATTCCTCTCTCTCTCTCCATGTATGTATGTGTATATATATATATATATATATATATATGCACATGTATGTATATATATCATGTATGTATATATGTTATTTTCCTCCTGTAGGTTTTTTTGTTAAATTTAAAAAAACTTTATTAAAAAATTCAATAATTCCCTCCCACCACCTTGCATTCAATCCCCTTTCACTGAATCTGTCATTATTTCTTATTATTCCATTTTCCATGTTTCTTTTAAATGGGTATTATTATTATTATTTTTTTTAACAAGATGTTTCATGTGGATACATCATGCATTAGTACCCTCTTTTCCCTCATCCCTGCCCTCATTCCTTTGGGTATGCAGTAGGGTTGCAGGTATTCAACATGGGGTTGTAGTTTATGCACTGTGGGAGCAGTAGTCAGTTATTTTTTAAAATATTTTATTTTTATTTATTTATTTGACAGAAAGAGAGGGAGAGAGACAGAATGGGCACACCAGGGCCTCCAGCCACTGCAAACAAACTCCAGACATGTACGCCCCCTTGTGCATCTGGCTAACGTGGGTCCTGGGAAATTGAACCTGGGTCCTTTGGCTTTGCAGGTAAACGCCCTAACTGCTAAGCCATTCCTCCAGCTTGTCGTGTTTTTTTTTTTTTTTTTTTTTGGTGGGGACGGAATGCCTCTGGGCATGATGTATCAGCTCCTACAGTCTTTCCGTCCCCTCTTCTGCAAAGTGCCCTGAGCCATGTGAGCCATGATGGGTGAGTTTTAAGTCTACTTCAGTGATGAGCTCTTATGAGCCTCTGGACCTCTACTTTGGTAGGTGTTGAGTATCCACAGGGTCTGTCTCCTACACCCTGGCACTTATTATCTGGAACAGAATGGAGGCAGCACTCTTGCTCATCTCCCCATTCTGTAGATTCAGCCATAGCTTGGCTGAAGAGCTAAGGGTAGTTTATCTCCTCTGGTCTCTCTACCTTCTGAAAAAGAAGAAAAGATTCTCCAGTTGAGAGTAAAGACAGTACAGTTTAAATTGTATAAGAATTATTAATTTATGGAGAATTTGATGTATGTATCCACTCTTTTAGCCAAAGACAAGTGAGAGTTTGACATTAGAGATCATAATCTTTGTCTCCATAGGATACTGATCTGTTTCCCAATTCCAAATATGGGTTCCTTTACACTGAGCAGATCTCTAAGCCAATCAGAAAGCTATTGGTTACCCACTGAGGCTGTGTGCCACTATTGCACTGGTATTTACATCATGTCAGGGTGTTTGCTTCTCAATAGCTTAGATATCTCATTGCTCAGACCATTGTTGGCCATTTTCCCTCAGTAAGTTCTGCTCATCCTCCTTCCATGCATTTCCACTTTACTCTTCACGTGGTACCATCTCAATGTGACTGTCTTTAGTTCAGTATTTCTCTTCAAGTGATATATAGCGTTCACCTTCTCCAGTGATATTTTCATTTCAGGCTTTGCAATTTTAAATTTCAAATTTTACACTTGATTGCTTTGTAGACTTCCTATAACTTTGATGCTTTTGAAAATTGAGAAATGTGTCATAAGACTTTGTTTTACTTCTTTAAACCTTGGATCCTTTGTTGTAAGTCCACAGTTTAAGGCCATACAGGAAATATTTGTGTATGCATATGTGTGTTGGCTGAGGACAGCATCCAGGTCCTTGTGCTTGCTGGGTAAATGCTCTACCACTGAGCTTCACCTCCAGACCTTGTGACGTTTCTTTGAAGGTTATTTCTCCTGCAGTGCACACTCTCTGATGACACTCTTTAGAGCCTGTAGCCTTGGCAACTGTATTCTCTCTGGATGGTCATGGTTTTAGCAAACTCTTTGTCTCTTTCTCTGCTTCCTCTATTAAGCTGTCTGACATTGTTGACACCACACCTAGCCGCCAGCCTCTGTTAATTGCCAACTGATTGCTTTCAGGTTTTCCACAATGTTTCATGGTATAAATTGCTTCAGTGTCTAAGCCAATTACAAGCAATCACAATTGTTAGGTCAGTCTGTGAAGCTTATTTCAACACCAGGACAACTCTTTGTAGCTGCTTCTTTCCCTGGTACTTCTTGATAAGTTTCCAGTTTGGGTTGAATTTTGCTTGTTGCTATCTTGGAACTAGCTGCCACCAGCTCTTAGGTGGTTGATTCTTAACTATCTTTCACTCTATGTAAGGCTTTTCCAGGTTTCAGCTTTCTCAGAAACTGTCCAAAATAGAGTCAATTTGCTGAAGAATGCTCTGAAGCTGCCTGGTCTTACTTATAACCTAGCTCTCTCCCAGGCATAATGTCTGCTCCATTGCCCAGTAACATTGGAAAGATTGTCTTTGCAATGATACCTTCAAATCAGAGCAATGAAATATTCTTACCTGGATCTGAAAACAGGCTTTGAAACTCATAGTCACAAGTCTTTTCAGCTTATTCCTCTTGGTGTGGCATCTCCAGTCCACTGGTTATCTATGGTAATAGTACCTTGTGACCCAGTGTTCTCATTTTGCCATTTTTAGAATAGGTCATTTTGAAAACAATCTACCCTTATAACCCAGGACTATAAGAGGGGCCTGGGTAGTAGAAGGAAACACTAGACTTTTCAACTTCTATTGACTGAAATAGAGTTTCTACAACAGAGTCTTGGGGAGGATGAAAATTTCTGGTAACCTGCAATGCCCACAGAGGAGCTATGGGCCTACTCTTGGAGCTACAGGGAAAGGATGCCTTGTATGTGTTCTTAGCTGAGCCTACCATGAGAATGCTTTCCCTCAGAAAGGACTGGCATAGGAGTAAAATAGTTGTTTCAAATGACACAGAGACTTGTTGTTTGTAAAAAGACAATGGATATTTCCATTAAATATTTAATAAGCTGACATATGCCTTTACATAATTTATGAGGACTTTATATTGTAGTGATTGTTATTTTTATCAGTTTTTACTGCTTATGGTATTTTTCTCAGAAAACAGAATATAGAGCTCCTTGATCTGGTTTTCTTTCTTTCTTTTTCTTTTTTTTGGGGGGGGTTCCTTTCTGAAGATTTTTATTTATTTATTTGAGAGAGAGAGAAAGTGTGTGTGTGTGTGTGTGTGTGTGTGTGTGTATGCACACATGGGCATGCCATGTCCACTTGCTACTGCAGAGAAACTCCACACACATGCACCACTTTAAGCATCTGGTTTTACGTGGGTTCTGGGGGAACTGAACTCTAGCAGGCAGGCTTTAGAAACAAGTGCCTTTAACCACTGAGCCATCTCCCCAGGCTGATCTTGTTTTCTTGAGCATTCTATACATAGTCCAAGTAAGCACATAAGACACTCTTTGTGCTGCACTTTGTGGAAGAATCCAGCTCACCAACACCTATTTGTCTCACCCATTAGAACATGGAAGACTATCACTGTGATACTTTCTACAAAGTAATAGTAGGGATCTATTCTTACTGATTTTTTTCTTTTTGAAAATTCCAGTAGAACAAAAAGCATTTTCAATTTGACTTGGACTTTTTTGAATTTTATTGAAAAAATTTTAAAGCAGGAAGATTTGAGTTGGGCTATGAAGGTCTTCTTATGAAGGACACTTGACTTTTCTGATAAATTTATCTTTAAAACTATTTTGAAGAAAAACTGTCCAGGGCATGGGGTCTGCTCTCCTGTTCAACAGTGAAGGAGATGCCTGTTCTGATTGAAAATGCCTCAAATACTAGAAGCCTTAGATTTCAGGCACTCAATTTTTTTTTTTTTTTTTTTTTTTGGTTTTGAGAGGTAGGGTCTCACTCTGGTCCAGGCTGACCTGGAATTAACTATGTAGTCTCAGGGTGGCCTTGAACTCTCAGCGATCCTCCTACCTTTGCCTCCTGAGTGCTGGGATTAAAGGTGTGCGCCACCACGCCCGGCTAGGCACTCAATTTTTGATGGCTGCCTTGTCATTAAATGTTATTTTTATTTTCAATTGAATAAATTCCCTGCACTGTTCTTTCAGTTGAATTAGTGGAAAAATATGACATGCACTAACTTTGTAAAATGTGGATTAATTATAAGATTCTACTAAACCCAGATTTTATTTTAACATAATTTTTGAAAAGCCTTCACTAAAAGTGTGTAAAAAAATCTAGTCAAGGGCTGGAGGAATAGCTTAGTGGTTAAGGCATTTGCCTGCAAAGCCAAAGGACCCAGGTTCAATTCCCCAGGACCCATGTAAGCCAGATGCACAAGGTGGTGCACGCATCTGGAGTTTGTTTGCAGTGGCTGGAGGCCCTGACTTACCCATTCTCTCTCTCTCTCTATCTCTCTATCTCTCTCTCTTAAATAAATAAAAATGTTTTTTTTTTTAAAATCTAGTCAAAATGTATATAGGCCTGGTCCTTGGCCAAAGGTAATTTTACATTGATCCCCACTCCACACCCCTCCAACAAGATGCTGTATTTTCAGGATCACATTTCCTTGTCACACTGCTGCTAATAAAAACTATCTATACAAGACCCTCATAATAAGGAGGAAAAGATGATGACATCAAAATAACACAAAGACTCATTGAAAGGGGGCGGGAATATGATGGAGAGTGGATTTGTAAAGAGCAAAGTGGGGGGAGGGAATGTGGTTTATTGTCTATAGTTATGGAAGTTGTGGAAGTTGTCAATAAAAAAGTTAAAAACACTAATAGGTAAATACAAGAGGTGTTAAA
The DNA here is from genome assembly GCA_004027895.1 of Orientallactaga bullata. Lineage (NCBI taxonomy): Eukaryota > Metazoa > Chordata > Mammalia > Rodentia > Dipodidae > Orientallactaga > Orientallactaga bullata. Next base: position 6,473 of record PVKW010049107.1, on the reverse strand, counting down.
TCTTCTGTAATACATAGGAGCACCAGTCAGTGACAAAGGTAAAACAAAATTATAAAGCCAAAAATGTCAACAATGCTGAGTTAAAGAAACCTTTGTTTAGAGAAAATCAGCAATTATTGTATCATAGAACTCTAAACTTTCTTGTTCAATGATAAGGACTACTAATCCATTGAAAATGTCTACAATTTTGATATACCTCAGAGATACATATTCCTTTTAATTAATCTGTTGAAATGCTTTTGTAATAGTCCTCAGGGTACATTTCTTTACCTTTTTCTATTAAAAAAAAGGCACAAATGAGAAACACTGATCTAACAAATCATTCTTGTGACTTTCTCTTGAGAAATAATAGTCATTGTGTATATATAGTACAAAGACTTTCTAAGAAAGTGCCCGTGTAAGAGATTCTTAGCAGGCATGATATTGTTAAGATCCAGACTCTTGACTTTTGTACTTGATTTCCCAATTCTTTCCTATATTCAAACTATCAATACTTGTGTTCACTTTTTCCTCTATAGTTTCCAATCTCCAAGATGGCCTCTATGATGTTTTCTTCATGGTATCCATACTTCTTTATATTCTGTTATCACACTAACTATGAGAGCCTGAGTGAGTCTTGAGCTATTACAGAACTGATGGTGTATGACTTAAACTGTGAGGCCATCTCTACTTTCTGGTACTGCACACTCAGAAAGAAGCTACCTAGACTACCATGAAGGCACTCAGGCAACTCACAGTGAGCAGGTGACCCTTACACCAATCCTAGCCCCAAATGGCATGGTGTGTGATATGTCCTTTTGGCATCAAATTCTCCATCCCTATTCGTGTCTGAGTACATGCTTTTGTAACTTTGTATAAGACAAACATCAAAGAGGGGCTTTTCTCCTGACAAGGGTAAGCTACTTTTTGAAAGATAAAGAGTAGATAGGTGTTAGTATAAGTTGAGTTCAAAACAATACACCCTGGGCTGGAGAGATGGCTTAGCGGTTAAGGCACCTGCCTGCTAAGCCTAAGAACCCGGTTCCAATCTCCAGGTCCCACGTTCAGCCAGATGCAGTGACACAAGGGTGCAATGCTATACTTGACCACAAGGTGGCACACACATCTGGATTTCATTCACAGCAGATGAGAGGCTGCTGGCATGCCCATCTCTGTCTTCCTCTCCCTCTCCCTGCCTGTCTCTCTCTGTGTCTCTCTCCAAAAATAAAAAATAAAAATAAAAAAACAAAACAATACACCCTACTTGAGGACAAGCATGCTGTGATGGAAGCTTCAGCTAGCCAGCTTTCCTAAAAGGGGTTAGGTATCAGATACTATTCCAGGATCTTATACCGTGGATACAGCCTCTCAAACAAATGTATCAATAATTTTTTTCTTAAATTTCAATCAGCGATTTTAGAAGAGATTTAACATAATATCTCCAGGAAAATGATCTTGTCCTTTCTGAGTTCTGTGCTCCCAGAGCACCATATTTATGGTTAATGCTATTGAGTTATCAAGTAACCTTCTTCCATCAATCTAATAAAGTGTTAATGGGCTAATTCCTCCTCCATAAACACTGAGTGTTTCAGTTTCCTTCAGTGTTGGTGTATCTTATAATTCTGAATGTTATTCACCTTGTCACAATACCCACTTATCACTGTAGGTAAAGAAAACCAGTTAATTTTACAGTGAATATAACTTATTCTAGATGGTGGGAGAGAGCATAGGATGTCTTTTTAAGCAAATAGGATTAAAAAAACTGTTTAAAAAGCACAGTGCTTTACGATGTTGGAGAGTGTATATATATATTATAGTATATATAATTATGTATAAAATGGATTATATAATGTATAAATGGCTGAATGAATTGGACATTGAAACAACTGCCTTCCCTTTAGATGTTTGTTAATTGACTACATTGATATTTGAAATGATTATTATGCTTTCAAAAATAAAGGTGATAGCTGAATCATCAGAAAGCATATGTAAATTTTAAAACTTTCGATGTGTGCATTATTCTATGAATTAGTCATAAGGAACACAGGGTTAGCCTGCATCCCAGCTTTTCTCTGCCATTTGCTTACTGAGCTGAGGAAAGCTCTGTCAGTCAACCCCTTAAGAGTGAGGCCTGGATTATCAACAGTGGGAACCTGGCACTGAATTCTCTGAGCATTAGCTTGGTTCATCATAAGGAAATAATTACTTTTAGTGAAGATTTAGCGAGAGCGTTACCTCTAATTAAATTAATGCATTCACATCAGTTGTATGAAGCTTACCTCATGCTGGGCTTCCCTTAGTACCTATTCTTATCATCATCATCTAATAAAATAAAAAATTAGAATAATTTCACTTAAAGTAGATGAATTCCAGACAATAAGGTTTCTTGTAATCTACATAGTACTATAATAGAAATGGAACACATCATCGTGTTCTTTTTTTCTCTGCAAAGAGGTCCTCAGTTACAGCACATCAATGTGTTTGCTGGTTTGTACACCTTGCTTGTATAAGCTTGGCTCTGCTAGTGGGTTCCATTTGGGGGTAGTGTTTTCTTCTTACCAGGGGAATTTGTGGAATGGATTTAGTTACCTTCTTAGTGGTGGTTCACCTTGGGACTTTGTGGATGTTCTCTATTAAGATGGTTTTTAGCTGGTAATTCAACCAATAGACCTTTTCACTCTGATGGTTTCTTTTCAAAACTTAAATTACCCCCTTCCCAATGTTGGCTTAAAATGTTATGCTCATCCAACTGTCATTGTTTTGTCCAAACTCCCTGCAGAGCAAAGGAGAAACTTAATGTAAAATTCTTCTGCTTCTATGTTAAGTCTGATCTTACTATATTTGATCATTCTGAGTATCAAATACAAACTTGGTATAAATTTAAAAAATTCTTTCTTGTCTGAGAAACATTTGCAAAGCTGTGAATGGAGAATGAGCAGAATAGGAAAGCACACTGAGTGGGCAGTTTTATAAGTCTGTGGAGGAGTAGACTATTCATATGCAGAAGAGCCTTTCCATAGGATAGGATTCCAGTATTCTTAGCCAAGGTTTCAAGTAAAGTCAGCTTTCATATGGTCTGGGGTGTCTTAAATGCAAGCATATCTGAGGAAAGAGTTGGCAGAACCAGAAAACTCTGAAAGCAAATAGTAGGAATCAAATCCTTCAACTATAAATGTAAGTTATATAGTTATATCATAAAACTTGCATTGGTAGAAAAATTGCATGGCTATATGATTGCCTTCCTCCTTAATCACACACTAGAATGATATGTATAAGCATATAGTATCATAAAATATTTTTAAATTTTTAAAAAGAAATATTTATGCAATTATTGCGCATTTGTTTGAGCATATACGTATTTGACATCTTCAAATAAGTGAAATTTTAGATGACAGGAAAGCAATAGGAATGCTTGCTCTTTACCTTGAGGTAAGAAGTCCTTAAACTTGAACATATACTTTCTCTAAATCTAATTTTTTCATGTCTTCTATATAGCCCCAGCTTGAAAGGGTGATGCCAGATGTTTCTGGTTCCAAATGACTTGGACATGAAAGACGTACCTAAGAGTAAGGGGTTTCCCTGTGTATGGTAACATGATTTGGAAAGGGGAATAGAATTGGTACGAAGGCATTCATGATTGTTATTTTCAATCCTTTCTATTTTCTTGTCTGACAAGACTTTTCAAGGATCCATTTCAGTTGCAAACTGCTGTATGTAGGAACTCTCAAGGGACAACTGGGTTCTCCATTGTGTGTGCTGAGGGGGGTAGGAGGGATGAGTGTATACATTTAGTAGAAGTAGATTAACGTATTCACCCCTCATTCCTACAAACCCTAATGGTATTTTGCAAAAGCATAATAGCTACAGTAAGGAAATGTTAAAAAAATCTACCATCTGGTAAAATATTTAATTTCCTTACAATTCAGACCCCTACCTTATTTCTCAAAAATTTCTTAAAACATTGTATTTAGTATGATTTATGGACTTGCTAGCTTTTAATGACTTCTTATTGCCACTTTCTTCATTTGCTAAAGGAAGGTAAGCATAACTTTTAGAAGCTGTTGGTTCTTTAATCCCTACCTGGCCCTGCTTGAGGAGTAGTGTCTGGGAGAAGGACTGTAGAGAGCTCTGTTGGCAAAGATCAGTCCACAATCCAAACACTTTCTGAAGAAACTGATCATTCTATGGGCACAGCGTACACAAGTTCTGACCTCTCCAAAGTTTTTTTTTTTTTTTTCCTCTTTAACATATGACATTTCCAGCCCATAATTATGCAATATCAATCACAATAACCACCTTCTCAAGCAAGTTCTTCGTCACCATTCTTAATGAACACCTGTTCAGCTGAAATTCAGCTTTCACTATAGAGAAAAAAGAAGTTCAAAGCATTCCTTGTTTCTATTACCCTGTTAATGATTTATGTGTTAGGATGTGTTGGATTGGGTTGGGTCATTCCCTTTATTCCCTCTGGAGTAGTTCTCATTAATCTGAAACACCTTGAAGTTAAAATCTGACCCTGAATGTTCCTGTAAGAACACTATTATTTGAAGTCTTTGGGGGGGAAAATCATTTATTATTCCTGACTAATGAAGCATTTATTTATTTATTTATTTATTTTTACCTTTAAATCCTGTTGTCTGTGTATTTGTTTTGGACCTGTCAAGGTGGTATATTTTTTTAAATGTTTATTATTTGGAAAAAGTGCCAAAAAAGGATTTCAAAAAGTTTATTTCCTTGAAGCTCTTGAGAAATGTGCTCAAAAATTATGAAGTATCTATGCAAAACTTTAAAAGGAATATATTTGAGTTGAACTTATTAATTCCTTAAGTTGTCAAAGAAAAAAAAACTCTGTCAAATTATTTTTGACACTCTATACAGTTTATTTTTATAATTAGTGCTGCTATATTCAGGTTGCTGAATTAGGTCCATTTCTGAGTATTTTCTCCTCACAGAACATGAATGATTGCTAGTGGAAACCAGCTAGGATGAAGAATTATAATTGGATAAAAATTTTAAAAGAGTGAATTAATTATTGGGAAGTATAATTAATCAGGGTTATTCTTCTCAAGGTTAACACTTTAAAATGTATTTTACAGGTAATATAAAATGCCTCACTTAGTTAAAACCTTTCATAATGATCACAATACTCCTTATCACAAAGGCAGTGAGAAATCCCTTTTACACAAAATCCCTGTTTTGTTTAATTTGTCTACCTTTGCTCTATCATCGGTCCTGTGGTCAGCCAGCAGAGCAGAAGGACAGGATAATTGGGTTTGGAGCTTTAGCACTTGCTTCTGGGAACTTGGAGGGCTGTGTTCACAAGTGACACCAGTTTCGGCACTGACATACCAGTTTATGATGGACATTTGCCTACCCTTTCAAAGACATTACAGTGTTCATCAGTCTGCTGTCAAGACGTTGTCCAAAAGAGTGTGCCCAGGTTGTTTTCGGCATTTCATATACTAAAATCTCTCTTTTCTTTGAAATCATGGAGAATTGCACACATACATAAAAGAAGAGATTCTGTTATAGGGAGTGCCGTTACCTAGGACCAAAACTTTCTACACCAATCTCCTTCATCATGTAGTTCTTTGTGTATTTTGTTTTCTGTTTTTATTATGGTTTTAAATTTTTCTGTATAGCCTAGGCTGTCCTCAAACTCTCAATACTCCAGTTTCAGATTAGCAGGGGCTAGAATTCCATGTATATATGACCACATCCAATGTACCCAACTACTTCTTAGTCTATACTCACATTCAAATGAATCTTATAATAATAGACATGATATCATTTAAGCATTAATAACTTTAGTACATAATTTTAAGATATAAGCATTTTGTTCACAACAAGCACATTTTAAAATAATTAATATATTCTATAAAATGAAGAGAAATGCTTTTGGTTAGCATAAGCCACTTGTAATTACACAGCTTCTTCCAACAGTAATGGTCCAGGAAGTGCTTTTTAATTTATATATATATATCCAAGAGTAGGTACTAGAAGTATTTTGTCAAACTGCAATAATATGTACCAAAATATTCAGTAATTAATCACATATAATTTTATATGTGAACTAGATTAGATATATGATTTTTCTATTAGTCTTTCATTTTCAAATTTCATCTTCCAAAGTTGCTTTGCAGTGGTCAGGAAGTAAGAAACTTTTGCTTAAAATAACATATCAGAATAGGCTATAGCAACATCCACCTTAAAAAGAAGGTGCATTAATTTGCATAGACAATCAGTTTCTGTCTGTTTAAAGACTGCTAGGGATGAAGATGGGTTGAGACCCCAATTATTGCCACAGGAGTCTCACAGGCATGTTGGTCCATCCTTATCTATACTAAGTCCATGTTTAATGTTGCCACATGCTGCCTCCTATAATGTTGTTAGAAGGATGGGCACTGTAGGAAGTCCTCTAGGAACTTGTCTTCATTCCACTAAAGAATTTTTCAATCTCTCTCTCTCTATGTGTGTGTGTGTGTGTGTGTGTG
>PVKW010049106.1:0-14060 GCA_004027895.1 Orientallactaga bullata | reverse complement strand
CCTTAACTTTTTTCATCAAGTTCCAGAGATGAAGGGGTAAAAGACGTTCAGAATGCAGCTAAGAGCAATGGAGGCACGTAGAAAGCCAGATTAATTGAGGTAACAGGCTGACAAAAATTGGTTAGAAGGAGCCGGGCGTGGTGGTGCATGCCTTTAATCCCAGCACTCGGGAGGCAGAGGTAGGAGGATCGCCAAGAGTTCGAGACCACCCTGAGACTACATAGTGAATTCCAGGTCTGCCTGAGCTACAGTGAAACCCTACCTTGAAAAACAAAACAAAACAAAAAAATTGGTTAGAAGGGGGCTGGAGAGATGCCTTAGTCTGCAAAGCCAAAGGACCCAGATTTGATTCCCTAGGACCCATGTAAAGTCAGATGCACAAGATGCTGGATTTGTCTGGAGCTCGTTTGCAGTGGCTGGAGGCCCTGGTGCATTTATTCTCTCTATATATCCCTCTCTCTTCTTCTCTCAAATAGATAAAATTAAAAAAAATTGTTAGAAGTAGGAAAATAGGAGCTAGAGAGATGGCTTAGCAGTTTAGGCACTTGCCTGCAAAGCCTAATGACCTGGGGTTCAAGTCCCTGGTACCCATGTAAAGCTAGATGCAGTGGCACATGCATCTGAAGTCCATTTGCAGTGGCTGGAGGCCCTGGCATGTCCATTCTCTCTCTCTTTCTTCCTCCTTCTCTCCCTCTCTCTGTTTGCAAATAGATAAATAAAATATTTTTTAAAGTAGTAGGAATTTTATACAAATTGGTGATGGGCATCCTAGTGGACAAAGAGACAACATTTGTGTGGCAGTACATAAAAAGATATACACATGGCTAATAAACATGGGGGAGATGCGATAAGAAATGTCAGTTGGGGCTGGGGAGATGGCTTAGCAGTTAAGGCACTTGCCTATAAAGCCAAAGGATCGCGGTTCGATTCGCCAGGACCCATGTAAGGCAGATGCACAAGGGAGCGTATGCATCTAGAGTTCATTTGCAGTGGCTGGAAGCCCTGGTGTGCCCATTCTCTCACTCCCCCTCTCTCCCTCTCTCTTCCTCTTTCCCTCTCTCTTAAATAATAAATATTAAAAGAAATGTCAGTTAAGGGGCTGGGGAGATGGCACAGTGGGGGAGAGTTCCTGCTTGCCATGCAAACAGAAGGCCTGAGTTCAATCCCCAGCACCCGTGTGAAAATCTGGGCATAGCCACACATGCCTATAACTCTGGTCTTTATCAGGTGTATGTGGAGGCAGAATCACTAGCGCTCGCTGCTTAGCCAGTTTGACTGAAAAAAAAAAAAAAAAAAAAAGACAGTTCCAGGTTCAGCAAGAGACTCTGTCTCAGGGAAACAATGTGGAAGACTGACAGAGGAGGATATTGGACACTTTCCTCTGGCCTCTGCACATGTGTGCATTGGACGTGTGCATGTGCACACACACGGGCATCCACTATGTGCGCACATACCATACCACTTATGCTGCTCATAGACACATGCCCGGAGAGAGAGAGAGAGATAGAGCGCAAGCGAGGAAAGGAAATAAATGCTAGTTAAAATCCCAACAAGGGGGCTGGAGAGATGGCTTAGCGGTTAAGGCGCCTGCCTGCTAAGCCTAAAGAACCCGGTTCCCATCTCCAGATCCCATGTTTAGCCAGATGCAAAGTGACGCAAGGGCACAATGCCGCACTTGCCCACAAGGGGGCGCACACATCTGGATTTCGTTCACAGCAGCTGAGAGACTGCTGGCACGCCCATTCTCTGTCTGTCTTCTTCTCCCTCTCTGTCCTCTCTCTGTCTCTCTCCAAAAATAAATAAAAATAAAATTTTAAAAATTTAAAAAATATCCCAACAAGGGCTGGAGCTGTGGCCCCGTGGGTAGAGTGCTTGCTCGGCATGCACAAAGCCCTGGGTTTGACCCTCAGTGCTGCAAATGCTGAGCATGGTGGTACACATCTGTAATGTTAGCACTTGGGAGGTGGAGGCAGGAGGATCAGAAGTTAAAAGCCACCTTTAGTTTCATATGACTTTGAGGACAGCATGTACTACATGCAATCCTAAGAATAAAATTATAAATAAATAAAAATAGAAAGCAAGCTAAGGGCTGCAGAGATGGCTTAGCGGTTAAGCACTTGCCTACAAAGCCTAAGGACCCAGGTTCAATCTCCCAGTACTCACGTAAGTCAGATGCACATAGTGGCGCATGGAGTTTGTTTGCAGTGGTGAGGGGCCCTGGCGCAACCATTCTCTCTCTCTCATATTCTAATAAACAAACAAACAAATAAATAAATAAATACCAGGCTGGAGAGATGGCTTAGTGGTTAAGATGCTTGCCTGTGAAGCCTAAGAACCATGTTTGACTCTCCAGATCCCATATAAGCCAGAAGCACAAAGGTGAAGCAAGTGCAAGGTCACATATGCCCACTATGTGGCACAAGTGTCTGGAGTTCAATTGCAGAGGCTGAAGCCCTGGTGCGCCAATTCTCTCTCCCACTCTAAAATAAAAATATAAACACATGAAAAATAATAACCAAGCTAAGACTAGTGGCACACACCTATAACACCAGCACTCAGGAGACTGAAGCAGGACTGTGAATTTTAGGCCAGCCTGGCCTATCTATAGACAAACAGAAAGCTGAAACCCCTCTACGCAGCCTCACAGTGGCTAACCTGGGAAAGTGATAATGCCAAGTGTTGGTGAGCATGAGTGTCCTGTCTCTTCACTTCCAGAAGCATTCAGATCAGCTAATTTGGAAAATGTTGGTCAGGACCTGGTAAAACTAGGTATGTGCAGTCCTGCAGTTCCGCAGTTCCACAGCTAGCTAAACACTGAGATCGTGGAACACAACCCATGGGAGATGCGTGGGAGGATGGGCTTCGCCGACACGCATGTGATCACACGCGTGCAATGGAGTGCCGCTCAGCAAGCGGAAGGAACGAACTGCAGCCACACCTGGCAAGACGGGTGGACCTTGCACACAATGTGCAACCTACCTGTGCAAGAAAACCCGGTGTGTGATTTATATTTCTTTTACTACTTATTAGTGTATGCATATGTGAGTGTGGGTGCACATATGCCATGACACATATGTGTGGAGGACAGAGGACAATTTTCAGATTGGTCCTCACCTGTCCATCTCGTTTTATTTATTAATTTGCAAGCAGAGAGAGAGAGAGAGAATGGGCACACCAGGGCCTCTAGCCATTGCAAACGACCTCCAGATGCATGCGCCACTTTGTGCATCTGGTTTTATATGGGTAGTGGGGAATCGAACCCTGGTCATTAGGCATTGCAGGCAAACACCTTAACCTCTGAGCCATCTCTCTGACCTGTCCACCATTTGAGGCCAGGTTTCTCTATGGATTCTTGCTCTACTGTTCTTTGCTATATTTACCGTGAACTTCTGGGAAATTCTCATGTCTCTGCCTCCCATCTCACCATCAGGGTCAACATGATGGGATGACAGAAGCCTGCCACAGCTTCCGATTTTTTACGTGGGGCCTAGGGATGAAACTTGGGTATTCCAGCTTGAGTGGTTAGCACGCTATCCACGGAGCCCCTGTGTATGATTTTATCATGTGAAGTTCAAAATCAGGCAAAATGGTGTTGTCATCTGGGAGGTAGGAGAGAAGTGACCCTTGCATGGAAGAAGGGTCAGATGGGGGCAGATTTAATCTGAGTGCTGGTCACATGGACGGGATGCCTTAGGACAATCCTCAATCTGTACTTTCGTTGTTTGCACACATTGTTTCTGTAGGCAGGTCCCATTCTAGTCCACACTGACCTGGAACTCATTCTGTAGCTCCAGCTGGTCTTGAACTCATGGTGATCCTTCTACCTCAGCCTCCTGAGTACCATGCCTGGTTCTTCACACACTTTTTTTTAAATAAGAAAGAAAGAAATGTAAGTAAATATTCTAACTGTATAAAACCAGTATCACACAATTATTTATAGTTATGGGGAAAGCTTTAGTATTTTATTTATTCTTTTTTTTCTTTTTTTTTTTTTTTTGGTTTTCTGAGGTAGGGTTTCACTCTAGCTCAGGCTGACCTGGAATTCACTCTGTACTCTCAGGGTGGCCTCGAACTCACAGCAATCCTCCTTCCTCTGCCTCCTGAGTGCTGGGATTAAAGGCATGTGCCACCACACCCAGCTTGGAAAACACCTTTTTTTTGTTGTTGTTGGTTTTCTGAGTATTTATTCTTGTGCACACATTTTTTGTGGGTATATGTTGTGGTTATTTAAAAAAAATGACAGGTGGGGCTGGAGAGATGGCTTAGCAGTTAAGGCACCTGCCTGCCAAGCCTAAGAACACGGGTTCCATCTCCAGGTCCCACATTTAGCCAGATGTAAAAGTGATGCAAGGCCAGGCGTGGTGGTGCACGCCTTTAATCCCAGCACTCGGGAGGCAGAGGTAGGAGAATCACCATGAGTTTGAGGTCACCCTGAGACTACATAGTGAATTCCAGGTCAGGGTCAGCCTGGGCTAGAGTGAGACCCTACCTCGAAAAACCAAAAAAAAAAAAAAAAAAAGTGATGCAAGGGCACAACGCCAACTTGCCCACAAGGGACACAGGCATCTGGAGTTTGTTCACAGCAGCTGACAGGCCCTGGTGTGCCCATTCTCTCTCTCTCTCTGCCTCTTCCTCTCTGTCTCTCTCTCTCTCTCTGTCTCTTTCAAATAAAAAAAAAGATAGGTGGTACACACCTATAATCTTAGTGCTCAGGAAGCTGAGTCAGGAGGATCAGGAGTTCAAGGCCAGCCTAAGCTTCATGGGGAGTTCCAGACTACAAGATTCTAACGACCAATTCTAATGACCAGGGTTCAATTCCCCCAGTACCCACATAATGCCAGATGCACAAAGTGGAGCATGCACCTAGAATTTGCTTGCAGTGGCTAGGGGCCTTGGTATGCCCATCCTCTCTCTCTCTCTCCTTGCAAATAAATAAAAATATTTTTAAAAAAGTTGTAAATTAGGGCTGGAGAGATGGCTTGGCAGTTAAGGCGCCTGCCTGCCAAGCCTAAGAACGCCGGTTCCAATCTCCAGGTCCCACGTTTAACCAGATGCAAAAAGTGACACAAGGGCTGCACTTGCCCACAAGGGGGCGCACGTGTCTGGAGTTGGTTCATAGCAGTTGAGAGGCTGCTGGTGTGCCCTTTTTCTCTCTCTCTCTCTACCTCTCTAGCTCTCTGTCTCTCTCAAATAATTTTTTTTTAAGTTGTAACTTATTCCACATTCCTCCTGTTTCAACTCTGCATGAGTTGGGGGGGGGTGGTCTGTGACTAGTTCATGACAGATAGAAAGTGGTAAGTGATAAGCTGGGTGCGGTGGCGCACGCCTTTAATCTCAGCACTCAGGAGGCAGAGGTAGGAGGATCGCCGTGAGTTTGAGTCCACCATGAGAATACAGAGTGAATTCCAGGTCAGCCTGGGCTACAGCAAGACCCTATCTCGCAAAAACAAACAAAACGAAAGTGCTAAGTGATGAGGTGGCACTTCTGAGGCCAGGTAAGAAAAGGTGACATGGAGTTTTAACACAGGGTGTATTAAAAGAAAATCTGTAGCAGAGTATGGTGGCGCACGCCTTTAATCCCAGCACTCAGGAAGCAGAGGTAGGAGGATCGCCATAAGTTCAAGGCCACCCTGAGACTACAGAATGAATTCCATGTCAGCCTGGGCTAGAGTGAAATCCTACCTCGAAAAAACAAAACAAAAGAAAGAGAGAGAGAGAGAGAGAAAGGAAGGGAGGGAGGGAGGGAGGGAGGAAGGAAGGAAGGAAGAAAGAAAGAAAGAAAGAAAGAAAAAGAGAGAGAGAAAATTTGTGAGTCAATACAATGAACACATCAGGAAAGAGTTGCCTTTGAGGAGTTTGCTACTCACAGTTTCCAAGAAGACCGGGTATGCCATGCTGTGAGACACCTCAGGAGAAGGTCGAGAAGGTACTTGGATAGGTCAGGAGAGGCGCAGAGAGAGGTGAGCAATCCTCACGGTAGTTTCTAAGGTGAGCAGGCTTAGGATCAGCAAGTTTGAATGACGGCAGCAGGTTCTAGGGCAGAAGGGCTGTCTTGGGTTACTTGGTATCTGGTCAGAAGTGTGAGTGCTTGAGATGGGAAGTGGTTGAAGGTGAGGGCTCTGAACTGGTTGGTTTGAATTTGAGGAGCACCTACAAGGGTGGGTTGTTGGCTATGTCTAGAAATTAGCTAAACTGGGAGGGACTGGCTTTCCAGGGTCAGCAAGATCCCAGATATCAAAACATCAAGTACAGAAAAATAAATGGGACAGTAGGCAGTCCCCCTGATGTTCTAGTCAGCATCAGTGTCAGTGATGGCACGTGAGGGAAGCTGATTCCAGATGATTCTGGTTACCATACTGAAGTACCTCCCAGCTTTTCTACTTTTCCTAGCTGAGGCTCGTGGCGTCAAGGAGCAGAGAAGAGTCACTCACCCCATCCACTCTTCAACATGCTGCCCCCATGCAACCAAGGAATGGGATCAAACGCTCCAGAATTGTTATGCTTTGGTGGAACTTGTCACACGGCCAAAGTAACTGGGCAGAGTATGCTTCACTTTAACAAAAAGCTGACTCAAAACAAAAAGGCTTTTTTGAGCCAGGTGTGGTGGCGCACGCCTTTAATCCCAGCACTTGGGAGGCAGAGGTAGGAGGATTGCTGTGAGCACAAGGCCACCCTGAGATTACATAGTGAATTCCAGGTCAGCCTAGGCTACAGTGAGACCCTGCCTCAAAAAACAAACAAAAAAATTTTTTTGGGGCTGGAGAGATGACTTAGCAGTTAAGGTGCTTTCCTGTGAAGCCTAAGGACCCATGTTGGACTCTCCAGATCCCACATAAGCCAGACGCACAAAAGTGAGGCAAGTACAAGGTTGCATATGCCCACTTGGTGGCACAAGTGTCTGGTGTTTGATTGCAGTGGCTGAGCCCCTGGTATGCCAATTCTCTCTCCCTCTTGCTCTCTCTAAGAAAAATTTTAAAAATGCTTTTTCATATGCGTATCACCCCAGGAAAATGATAACTATATTTGGTGACATAGCCTGACAGATACAATACTACAACTGTATTTTTCTGTTCCCCAAGGATCTCTGTGAGATGGCATCTGCCATGGCCGAGCCTAGCAGTGGCCCCTACAATGTCACCGCCTGCCCTCCTCAGCTCCCGCCTCGGACCGCCAGTGTGGCGCTCTCTCTGTTCTACACAGCACTGTTGGTCTTCAGTGCCCTGGGAAACATCCTCGCACTCTGCCTCTCTTGCCAAAAAGACAAGAAGATAAACTCTACAGGCGTCTACTTAATCCACCTGGCCGTGTCCGACCTCCTGTTCACCTCAGCCTTGCCGGGAAAGATCGCCTATTACGTGTTGGACTTCAACTGGCCATTTGGAGACAGCTCATGCAGACTGATGGCATTCATAATGTACCTGAACACCTACGGGGGTCTCTACCTGATGACCTGCGTGAGTGTGGACCGGTACCTGGCCGTGGTCCGTGCCCACCAAAGCCTGCAGTTGCGCAGCATTGGACGAGCCAAACTCGTCTGCATGGTCGTCTGGCTCTTGGCCCTGCTACAGACGATGCCTCTGCTCTTGACCCCGATGGCCGTGTCCGTGGAAGGCAAGGAGACCTGCATGGAATACACCAGTGTGGAGGCCATCCTTGGACTGCCCGTCATGGTCCTGGTGGCCTGTGTTGTGAGCTTCTGCGGGCCCGTGGGCATCATACTGTTCTGCTATGTGAAGATCGCCTTGAAGCTATGTAGTATGACCCGGGAAAACCCCCTGACCAGCAGAAAGGGGCACTCCCGGAGGGCCTGCCTGCTCACCCTGGTGGTACTGGTGACCGCCATCTCATGCTTCAGCCCCTACCATCTCAACATTATCCAGTTCATGGTGAGAGAGATGCTTGGGTCATCTTCCTGTGCCCAACAGAGGGCTTTCACACTGGCCCTTCAGATTACGGTGTCCCTTATGAACTTGAACTGTGGTATCGACCCCATCATTTACTTCTTCGCATCCACACGCTACAGGGAATGGCTTCTGGGCATGTTGAAACTCAGAACATCCTCCTCTGCCTCCTCCTCTTCCAGCTCCCCGGGCAAAGCTTCCTCAGACATACCAAGTAGCAACCAGCTGGAAGGCTCTGCATCATTCGCAGAGAATGAGGTCTGAGGCACAACACGTCACTGGCTTTATGACTGTGTATAAGGGAGGGCTCCAGCGACGGGGGCCTGATGCTTATATAATTTTTGGTAGGGGTTAAGGTTAGGCAGGCTTTCTAACAAAAGTATATATACAGGAATCTGGGCATGGTGGCACACACCTCCCAGCACTTGGGAGGTGGAGACAAGGAGAATTTTTTTTTTTTTTTTTGGTTTTTCGAGGTAGGGTCTCACTCTGGACAAGGAGAATTTTAAGTTCAAGGCCAGCCCTAGGTTACACAGTGAGGTTTGTCTCAAAAGTAAAACAAGAACACAGGGCTAGAAATGGAGTTCATGAGTAGAGTGCTTCCCTGTGAGTGCAGGTTTGGTCCCCACCACCACAAAAACAGAATGTAAAAGCCAGTGGTGTGGCTCAGGGATAGGTGTTTGACTAGCATGCATAAGGTTGTGGGTTTGATTCTGAGCGCCATGCCAAAACACACAAAAATCACAGACAACCAGGTCGGGTATCCCTTGTCCAAAAAGCTTGGGGTTAGTAGTGTTTGCGATGTTGGATGTTTTTGGATTTTGGACCAATTTATATGCATTATTAGATGTCTTGGGAATGAGACTCACATCTAAACACGAAGCTCATGTGTTTTATATGTATCTGTACACAGAGCCCAAAGGTAATTCTATACAGTATTGTAAGCTTTTTTTTTTTTTTTTTGGTTTTTCAAGGTAGGGTCTCACAGTAGTCCAGGATGACCTGGAATTAACTATGTAGTCTCAGGGTGGCCTCGAACTCTCGGCGATCCTCCTACCTCTGCCTCCCAAGTGCTGGGATAAAAGGCGTGCACCACCACACCCGCCTGATGTGGCATTGTTCTATTTGTGACGCCAGACTGGCACTTAGAATGTTCCCGGTGTTGGAACATTTTGGATTTTAGTTTGAGACAGGAATGCTGAACCTACAACTAATTAGATCCGGGGTCTTGGAAAGGTCTGTGTGAGGAGTGCTGAACTCTGAGTGGAGTCTCCATCACCATGAACACACATCTGATATTTCCTAACAAGTAACAGTACTGCTCTGAGGCTTCTGAATGGGTCCATAACAGATGCCCCCACCCAAGAAAAGAGTATTGTTACAGTAAATACAGATAAGACAGAAAAATTGGCTGAGGATTGAGTTTATAATATGTGGGGCTGGAGAGGTGGTTCAGTGGTTAAAGGCACTTGTTCTCAAAGCCTGATGGTCAGGGTTTGATTCCCCACCACTCATGTAAAGCCAGATGCACAAACTTCATTTACAGTGAATGGTGGGAAGCCCTGGCATGCTCATACCTATGCTCTGTCTGCTTGTTTCTCTCTGTCTCAAATAAATAAATAATAAGTAGTATTTAAAAACTGAAGTATGTTTTTAACATAGTAGAGTATGTTTCAAATTTGGGAAGACAAAATGCTATATAAAACAAAATCACCTGCTCGCTCTTGCCCCCAAACTTCCAAGTGCTGATTTAGCATCTGCTAAAATGCCAAGGCCATTCTGGAAAGGCCAAGTCATGTGGAGATGACGCTCACCAGGCTGTGGACAGCATGTTCTGGAGAGGGACAGGAAGTGGCAGTGACTGGTGCCGTGCAGAGACTTTGCGTTTCCTGTTGTATGGTTTGGATATTGTGCAAGAACACTGCTTTGGGGGTGGTTGGGAACAGTGGTAGATGAAAGCACACAACTTAGAAAATGGAGGAGGAAGGACTGGAGAGATGGCTTAGTGGTTAAGTGCTTGCCTGTGGAGCCTAAGGACCCTGGTTCGAGGCTCGATTCCCCAGTACCGACATAAACCAGAGGTCCCTGCTGCTTGTTGCCCATTGGTGCTTGTTGATTTTGGTTTTCAGGGCGGTTTGGTTGTTCCTCTCTGGATGTGTGGAAGCAGCTTCTTCCCCCATTCTATATGCTTGAAATAAATTCCATCCCTCCTTAAGCTGTGCCTGGTTTGGATCTTCATCCCAGCCACATGAAGCTGACTCTAGCACCCAGTATCTCCTTTGAGCTGTTACTGGGAGACAACATGGCCGGGCCAGAGCCCCTCCAAGACCCTAGCTGGCATTTCTGGTACTGGTTTCCTGAGTTAGAGTTGAGTTCCTTGCCTCGCGGTCATGAAGCTTGGTGAACACAGCTAAAGAAGGGCAAGCACGTAAGGTTTTACTGAGAAGCAAAAGTTAAGTAACAGCTCCTGCACCAGGGTTCTGCAAGGGGCTATCAAGGTTAGCCCTCTGCATGGGAGGTCTTTGAAGCTGAAGAGTGAGCCAGACTGGATCCTATCCATGTAAATTAGGGATCAAGTCGGGATGACCCTGGTGTTGGTTAGTTTGAATGTATATTGGGGATCCAAATTGGTCAAGGGATTGGTAGAAGAATGCAGACTTAGGAAAAGTACACACACACACACACACACACACACACACACACACACAGCTTGCCAAAAGGTCCCAAGGAGAAGAACCAGGAAGTTAAAAAAAAAAAAACCAAAAAAAACAACCATGGATGCTGGAGAGATGGCTTAGCAGTTAAGGCGCTTGCCTGTGAAGCCTAAGGACCCAGGTTCTACTACCCAGGACCCACATAAGCCAGATGCAGAAGGGGGCGCATGTGTCTGGAGTTCAGATGAAGTGGCTGGAGGCCCTGGCAACCCATTCTCTCTCTCTGTATGTGTGCCTCTTTCTCTTCTCTCAAGTAAATAAATAAATAAAAGCACAAAGACTGGTGGTCAGCTGACCAGCATTTTTGCATTTCAGTTCCCCAGCTCTGTTTTTGGAACCATCACAGGTTGTGCAGAGTTCATGATAAAACTTCTGTGTTCTGAGCCTGGCGTCGTGGCGCACGCCTTTAATCTCAGCACTCGGGAGGCAGAGGTAGGAGGATCGCCAAGAGTTCGAGGCCACCCTGAGACTACATAGTTAATTCCAGGTCAGCCTGGACCAGAGTGAGACCCTACCTTGCAAAACCAAAACAAACAAACAAACAAAAAAAACCCTTCTGTGTTCTCAGAGTTGACTGTGGTTTTTGTCAGGCCATGGGAATGTTCTGTCCATTTGGGTTCCAGGAGCTGATGAAACAGGCTGCCTTGCTCCTAGCTTTCATCACCGTAGCTAGATCAAGAATCCAGCCCAGGTGTCTCTTCTAGTTGTGGGGGGCTTGCTGGACATCGTTGGCACTCGTTGGCCACATCACTCCCACCTCTGTCTCTGTCACCATCTATCGTGTCCCTGTGCGGATTCCAAAAGGAAGAAGAGATAGTTTATTCTGAGCCAAATATGACTGACCATGGCCTGGGAACATGGATTCAGGTTTGCCGTGAATAACATGTTCCACTGTGGAAATGGTTACATGAACTTTTGCAGTCATGGAACAAAAGGCAGTCATAAACCAAGGCATTTATCAAATACATCTATGGGGACATTAGGAAGGTGGGTTATGTAGCAAGGCTGGGCAATCTCTGCTATGGGTTTCAGATAATATCTGCTAACATTCTGAGCTTTGGTTGATGGAAACTAGGGTTACACAGAATATATTCTGAAAGCTTTACAGGACAGTCAAAAGAACTGTTAGCTCAGATACAGAGGTAGGTGTCAAATGGCTATTAAGGGGACCAAAGACAGCTCAAGATCATTTTGGCTGTTGATCTGCAGCATTCCAGCTCTCCACAACCAAGATGTTCTCATTGGTCAACGAGTTGTAGAATCTGCAACGTAGGTGTGGCTTCTTCAGGAATTTCAGATCAGTTACCTGAACCACCTGAGCAGAAGCAGCTCATGGGAGGAAAGGGGTTATTTCAGGTTTATAGTTTCAAGGGTAAGTTTGATCATGGTGGAGAAAGTGTGCCAAGTGGCACACTTCTTTTTTTGTGTAATATTTAAAAAAACAATTATTTATTTGGGAGAGAGGGGAAAGAGAGAGAGACAGAGAGAGAATGTGCATTCCAGGGCATCCAGCTACTGCAAATGAACTCCAGATGCATGTGCCATGTGCATCTGGCTTACATGGGTCCTGGGGAAATGAACCTGGGTCCTTTGGCTTTGCAGGCAAGTGCTATAACTGTTAAGACATCTCTCCAGCCCTGTGTAATATATATATATATATATATTTTGGTTTTGCGAGGTAGGGTCTCACTCTAGCTCAGGCTGACCTGGAATTCACTATGTAGTCTCAGGGTGGCCTCGAACTCTTGGCGATCCTCCTACCTCTGCCTCCCGAGTGCGGGGATTAAAGGCGTGCGCCACCATGCCCAGCCCTATGTAATATTTTTTAAATTTATTTGTGAGAAGAGAGAGAGAGAGAGAGAGAGAGAGAAATTTGACATGCCAGGACCTCTTGCCACTGCAAACAAACTCCAGACACATGCACCACTTTGTGAATCTGGCTTTCTGTGGGTCCTGAGAACTGAACCGCTGGCTGTCAGGGTTTTCAAGCAAGAGTCTTTAACAGCGGAGCCATCTCCGCAGCCTCCTGCCTCATATCTTCATACATCAGCAGCAAACAGAGCAGACAGAAGGAGCTAAGCTCACAGTGGGATAGATGAAGCAACCTCAAGGTCCACCCTAGTGACACTCGTCCTCCAGCAAGGCTCCACAGCTGGGGACTAAGCAGGAAGCTTAATCACAAACACTTGAGCCTATGGGGATATTTTACACTTAAACCACCACACTTTTCTTTTCTTTTTTTTTTTGTTTTGTTTTTTGCTTTTCTGAGGTAGGGTCTCACTCTAGCCCAGGCTGACCTGGAATTCACTATGTAGTCTCAGGGTGGCCTCAAACTCATGGCGATCATCCTACCTCTACCTCCCGAGTGCTGGGATTAAAGGCGTGTGCTACCATGCCTGGCAACACACCTTTCTTATAAAGACACTAGTCACCTCGGATTAGGCTCACCTTAATGACCTCATTTTTACTTGATGACCTCTGCCTAAACGTATTGATCATATGGTCATACCCACAGCTGCAAGAGATGAAGGCTTCTTTATATTCTTTTGGGGGACACTTCAGACCACTGTACCCTATGGTCCTGAACTTAGCTCTTCCCAGATATTCTTCCCTCTCTGAATCCTATCTGATCCCTCCCCTCTTTAAGCTCTAAACCTCAACACTTCCTTGGAGCCCCATTGTCAAGGAGAAGAGGAAGAAAAAAGAAAAAGGTTTGCTTTTAAAAAAATTATTTATTTATCTTGCCAGGCGTGGTGGCACACACCTTTAACCCCAGCACTCGGGAGGCAGAGGTAGAAGGATCGCCATGAGTCTGAGGCCACCCTGAGACGACATTGTGAATTCCAGGTCAGCCTGGGCTAGAGTGAGACCCTAACTTGAAAAAGCAAAAAAAAAAATTTTTTTTTAAATTTATTATTAGAGAGAGACGGGGAGAGAGAGAGAATGAGTGCACCAGGGCCTCCAGCCACTGCAAACGAGCTCCACCATGCATGTGCCACTATGTGCATCTGGCTTAAGTAGATTCTCGGAGTTGAACTGGTTCCTTCGGCTTCTCAGGCAAGTGCTTTAACTGCTAAGTCATCTCTCCAGCCCTTTAATTTTGTTTGATTTTTGTTTTTGCTTTTGTTTTTCAAGGTAGGGTCTCGCACTAGCCCAGGCTGACTTGGAACTCACTCTATAGTCCCAGACTATCCTCAAACTTACAGTGATCCTCCTACCTCTGCCTCCTGAGTGTTCAGATTAAAGACGTGCACCATCAAGTCTGGCCAAGGGCTGCTCTCTCTTAACACAGGAAGTGCGGCTGCAGAGATGGCTTAGCGGTTAGGGTGCCTGCCTGCCAAGCCTAAGAACACCCGTTTGAATGTCCAGGTCCCTCGTTTAGTCAGACGCATAGTGACGCAAGGGCGCAATGCTGCACTTGCCCAAAAGGGGGCATATATGCATC
>PVKW010049105.1:0-14019 GCA_004027895.1 Orientallactaga bullata | reverse complement strand
AATTTTACAATATCTATGGTAAGATACACCCAGGGCTCGAGAAATACTTTTAAATCAAGGGCTTTCGGAAAGATGGACATAGTGCATATGTCCAAGGGAAAATACCTAAATAATTGTGACAAATCATTCTACAAAAAACAACCCATATGCTAAACATAGTGAGACTGACTTACTAGGGCTGCAGCATTTCAATGCTCTTTAAAATACAGTAGGTGAAAAGTTTATCTGTAAGCAATTAGAATATAATGAGTCTGCCTGCAATATAGCGTATATATGTAAGCAAAATGTACAGTCCTCTATGAAAAGTTTTGTAAGCACAGGAGATGTATCTGTCCTAACTGACGGGAGTGTCATCTGACACTTAGTTGGGATGGGATATGAAATGCCTTCTGTGACTAAGTAGTCCCAAGTTCTGAAAAGTTAACAGAATGCCCTCTGTGCATTCATGGAGGCAAAAATCAATTGACATGTCAAATCATTAAATGTTTAAAAATAGGTGCAAATCTAGTTGTGAGATTATGTAGATTTAATTTTGGACTAAATGACAAGATGAAACTTGCTTTCTCAAACGTACCTAGATTTCTTAACTATATAGGCTGACGTCTTCACTCTGATTGTGTGTGGTATATTGATCATGATAGGCTTCCATTGCCTGAAGGCTCGTATGTTAAAATAGGTATCTTTCCATAGTAGGCTTTACTTTCCCCTCCTACTTCAGTAACTGTGTGAAATTGCTTTTTCTAATTAAGTGTCAGTACAGATTACTCTGTCTGACTTGAATTGTACATTAAAGAACACATTGAGACTGCTTTTATAAAATGGGTGCATTGGTTCTGGTCAGTATGAGATCCACTTTTCTATGTAGGTCTTTATTTGTTTTAACATGTACCGACATTAATGTAGGCATTTTGAAGTGTGTGGCATGTATGAGTGCTAAAGTCTTACAACACGATTTTGAACCTCGAAATTATCACTTATTAGGTAACACTAGTGCATTTGCTTTTGTTTTTTTTTTTTTCAGTTTGATTATTTGAGAAATACAAGATATAATCATATTTATAAAGTTGCTAAAGTAGAGTAATTCACTCGCAGTACAAGCATAAAGCTTCAGGCTTAATTATGGAGTATATGTGCATATATTAATATATACATAAATAAATCTGTAATATCTTATTTAAAAAATATCTTTATTTGAGAAAGAAAAAGAAAGTATGGACAAACCAGGGCTTCTGTCACTCTAAACATATTCTAGACACATGAGCTACTTTGTTTATTTGGCTTTCCGTGGGTACTGGGGAATTAAACTTAGGCCATTGGGATTTGCAAGCAAGTTCCTTTAACACCTAGCACTCTGTACAGACCTGTGACATCTTATTTTACATGTGGTTATGGTGCATTTATGTTGTATGCCCATGTGCTTGCTGATGTGTGCACTTTGCATATACAGAGGCCAGAAGAAAATGTTGGGTTTCCTTTGAGGCAAATTACTGAACAGAGAGGTGTGGGGTTTGCGAGCCCTAGTGATTTTCTTGTCTGGTGATTCTCCTCTCTCCCCCAACTCTTCCAGTAGGCTTCCACTCATGCTTGGGGAGTAAGTGATCTTACCAGCTCAGCGATTTTACCTGCACTAAATTTGCAATCTCTTAATATTCTGGCCCATTTACTCAATTATCTTCCATGGCATTATGGTAAAATATCTCACCATACATTGAAGTCTCAAATACTCTTTGGCATATAACTGAATTTACATTAACTTCCAAAATAAGCACCACGCTTAACCATCAGTTTCCCATGTGCTCAAGGGGAGATGCTGACTCTTAAGCTGTGGGGATCATGGTGGAGTTCTCAGAACGATTCTGAAATATGCAATCTCTTCCAGGAAAAGTCGACTGATCACAATGTTTCCAAGCTTTAAAGCCTGGACCAACCACCCAGGAGTCAGAGAAGACACTCTCCTTTGCTAACGGCTGGTCTCATTAAGTACCAGTATAACCATAGCCCAGCAATGCGCACCAAGCCTCATTGAAAGCCTAGCCTGCAGGTCAGAAAGCAATTAGCATGCTGGATGGTGATAGTTATCCACAGTATGGCAGCTTCTCCAAGATTGTGCTTTCCCTGTGCCTAATAATAGAATTCTTTAAATGGTGATCTATTTTCATAGGCCCAACAACATTCTTATTTTGTCCTTGTCATTTATATTGGATAGGGAAATAAAACTTCTTCACACATATTTTCCTTCCTAAAATATGGCACACGATGTTGTTTTGACAACTTGTAATGTCACCTGAATGTCACCTTGAATCATGATTTAATCAGCCAGAGCAAAGCACCATCTCATTTATTTCTGCTCTTGTTTTGCCTTGCAACACGATGATTGCCAAGATGCAGAACATCTAAATTGAGTTGTGATTAAAATGGAAAGTGAAGACAGATGGAACAGTTGTGAGTCTGGAATAAGTTGCCCCTTATTACAAAGGGTCAAGGTGACTTCAATTTCTATTGACATGGGAGAAAACTGTTCTGGGACATTGAAGAAGCCACATGACAAGTTTCACTCAACAATAATCAAATCTTTCTAAATAATTTACCTTTTACATTTGGGCTGCTTTTCTTTTTCAACATAATTATAAAATGTGTTGGACAACAATGTGCATTAATATATGTATCCTTATATACACTTCCTCAATAATTTTAAAATGGTTTAATACCCTATGGCTTCATTAAAGATAGCATCATTAAAGCTAGATATTGGTATTATTATTTTAAAGAAATAACTTTGAAAATATTCCTGTATTCTTCAGAAATTTAGGCTCATACAATGCTCAATAGTGCCACTGCACTTCCATGTATAGTTTTCTTCTTTCTGCCTCAGGTCAGATATAGAAACTAGAATTTATACATGACATAGGTGGATTAATGTTTTGTTATGCTTAATGTCTCATGCCATACCCATTATTTAGTTTTTAAGTGTTGATTTAAATTTGAATGTTTAAGTAAGTAAATACGTATATCAAGTTCATTTAGAAAACCCTTGAAAGAATTTTTCGCGAAGAAAACTTACTATGGCTCATCAATATTGACTAAGACATTTATAAGTAAAATATTATTTAGCAATTTTGAAATTAAAATTGGTATTTTGCTTATTATTAGGGTTTTACTTTAATTATTAATTAAATTAATTGTGAATTAATATTGTGCTTACATATTTGTGTGCATGTTCATATGTGTGTGTATACAAGTGCACATACACATGTGTTTGTGTGTGTGTGTACATGTGGAGGCCAGAAGTTAATATTGGCTCTATTCTTTGTAGTGCTCTACTTTATTTTTTTCTTGAAAGCGTCTCTCACTGAATCCAGAGCTCACCTATTCGACTAGACAAACTAATAGCTAAACTCTGAAGATCCTCCTATATCTGTCTCCCCAGAGCTTGGATTAAAGGTAAACACCATCATATTAATCAATTTACGTGTGTGCTGGGCATCTAAAGTCTTAATCTCATGCTTATACAGCAAATACTTTACCCACTAAGCCATCTCCCTAAAACTAGAATTCTTATTTTTAAAATAAGATATATTCTTTTAACATCATTAGCTGTGCAGTTTAGTTGATTGCAATCAGAGCTTACAATATATTCACAGGTTTTCAATGTGTTATATTAAATGGTATACTTATTGCATTCTAGGCATTATGTCTGTTTATAAATAATTAACCTTATCTGCATTAGCCAACTGCAAATTGTTTAGTTATCTTCACTTGCTAAGGTCCAAACCATGGAGAAGAGCAGAGAAGCAACTTTCCCATGGCCATAAAAGGGAATAGAGAAAGTCAGGGTTTGATCACATGGTGAAGGCTGTAATTTTGCTGTAGCAAGATACAAAACGCAAAATGTGGTAATGTGAATAAGTATTACAGAGATGCTCATTAATTTTCAAAATTCATATGGATTATTTATAATGAACTCTATCAGGCTGATCTCAAGTATGGTTTCTTCTTCTTCAGCCTAGAGGACATTTGGTTCCAGGTTGAATGTCAATGAAAGGAAAAGATAGAGGACAGAAAATTTTCTTTTTCTTCAAACATGTTGGGTGCAGATATTGCCGATGGTGCCATTTTTTGTTGTTGTTGTTGCAGTTACCTTCTCTTTGCTGGGACAGACACCTTACCACAAGCAACTTATGAGAAAAAAGGTTCAGTTCAGGCTTATAAAAATCCAGGGGAAACACCATATATGGTGGAAGAAGCAGGCTCACTTCCATAGATCAATAGCAGAGAAGCACACTTGCAGCAAGCACCAACAGCCAGCAAACACAAAAAGCCAGGGTGCCAACTGCTGTTTACATAGCTAATATGGCTGGCCGGCAAGATTTGCCAGCAGTCCCATACCTCTTCCCCAGCAGGGCTCCAATTGCTCACTAGAGACTCAAGTTGGAAGTTCAATATTGATCAAAAACACCTGATTCTCTGGGGACATATTTTCAAGACACCACATCACACCATTGGCCTCCATAGATTCATGAATATCTCACTATGCAAATTGCATTCAGACCAATTTCAGAGGTCCCCATAGTCTTTCCCAACTTTGACACCACCCAAAAGTCCCAAGTCTCATGTGAGATTTAAGACTCCCCTTAACTATGAGTCCTGTAAGATTAAAACACAAGGTATTTCTTTCAACACATCAAGGCACAAAGTAAACATTTTATTTTATTTTTTTTCTATTTTTTTTTGGAGAGACACAGACAGAGAGGGAGAGGAAGACAAACAGAGATGGGTGCACCAGCAGCCTCTCAGCTGCTGCGAACGAAATCCAGATGCGTGCACCCCCTTGTGGTCAAGTGCGGCATTGCGCCCTTGCGTCACTTTGCATCTGGCTAAACGTGGGACCTGGAGATTGGAACTGTTGGAGATTGGAACCAGCGTTCTTAGGCTTAGGATGCAGGTGCCTTAAACACTAAGCCATCTCTCCAGCCCCAAAGTAAACATTTTCATTGTAAAAAGCATAACAAGGAAAGACTGGATCGATTCAAATACCAACCAGCAGGTAAACATAAAACATCTGCAGTTCAAGTCCAACATTCATAATCAGTGACAAAAGTCTCTGGATTCCAATTCTGCCCCTATAGCTAGCAGTTGTCCTACAGTTTTAGTATATCATCCAAAACATCTTCAGGTCTACACTGAAAACTACAGTTCATATTCATAGCTCATTATAATATCCTTACTTGGTCTCACACAGGGATTTCAACAACTCTGCTTCCCATATCACATCTCAGCAGCTGCAGTTCACCTTCATGCAATGGTTGTACTGGGTGTCCACATTGAGATTTTAAACCCTGTTTCATTTTGCCTAGGGACCCATTTTCAAAAAAAATATAAAAAAAGAAAGAAAAGAAAACTGAGTTCCATATTCAATGACCCTTTCTTTCCATTATTTGTTATACTCCATGGTATTGTGTGGGCTACCAATTTATTTTATCCATTGGAAAACAAATCTTGATCGAGAAAGATTAGTGTAGTCCTTTAAAATTCTTCCTTCTAGCCACCTCCTTTCAATGGCTTACCTTCAAGGAATCCTTTGCATTGTTTCACTGCATGAAGCTGGCCCACTCTCTTTTTTTTTTTTTAATATTTATTTTTATTTTGGAGAGAGACACAGAGAAACACAGAGAGAGAGGGAGAGGAAGACAGATAGAGATGGGTGCACCGGCAGCCTCTCAGCTGCTGCAAACGAAATCTAGATGTGTGCGCCCCTTTGTGGGCAATTGCGGCATTGCTCCCTTGCGTCACTTTGCATCTGGCTAAACGTGGGACCTGGAGATCGGAACCGGCATTCTTAGGCTTAGGAGGCAGGTGTCTTAACCGCTAAGCCATCTCTCCAGCCCTGGCCCACCCTTTTCATGATGGTCATCAACTAAACAATTACAGCTTCAGTAACCTAAAACCAGTCTCTATACCAGTAACATTAAACTTGCTTGAATATTTTCTGTATAAACCTTACATTTTTCATATATTTCTGTTCTATATTTTCTGCCAAGCACACCAGTCCATGACTTTTATATTCAAACTTCATCATACTTCCCGGGGCATGTGCAGAAGAACACAGTCAGCCATTCTGACAATAGATCAGTTCCAACAAAGTTTACACTTCCCCCTTAAATAATTCAAAAGCGAAACCGTCACAGTCCACAATTCTCTCTGCATTTAGCATTTTCAGACTCTTTCCCAAATAGCCCATCAAGCACTGCAAGGCTTGTCCAGCCCAAAATACCAAATCCTTCTGTATCCCTCCAACAAACCAGTACCAAAAAAACAAAATCTTCATAATTAGACTCATCACAGCAACAACCCCACCACTCTCAGCACCATTTCCACTGTTGCAGTTACATTTTGTTGCTGGACAAACATCTAAACAGAAGCAGCTCATTGGAGGAAACGGTTTATTTCTGGCTTACAGAACCTGGGGAAAACACCCTCCATGATGGAAGACGCTGACTCACTTCCATGGATAAATAGCAGAAAGAGACAATACAGCAAGCACCAACAGCCAGAAAACATGAAAGCCAATCCTCAAGCTAGTCTTTACACACCTCATAGGGATGGACATCAACACCCACCCCAGCGACATTCCTCTTCCTCAGCAGGGCTTTACCTTCCCACTAGAGACTCAATGTGCGAGCTCAATATTAATAAAACCAGAGTCGATGGGGCCATTCCTTCAAACCGCTGCACATGTTCACACATGAAAGCTGAGTAGCTTGTAGCTCAGTGGTGGGCGAGCCTTTGGGTCAGCACATCCTGGATATACCTTTCTGCTAGTGGAAGAAAGGCAACACTAAGAATTTGCCATAGGCAACTTGAAAAGATGTGACCAGTAGAAGAAAGAAATGAATGGAAGGTAGAATGAAGTGATGAAAAGAGTTGAGGAGGGAGCCAGAAAAGGAGATCATGTTGTGATATACCTATAACCCTTTGGAATCGATTTACATGATGTCTTAAAATAAGGGTATTTAGAACACCCATCACTTCTCCAGGCTATCAGCTCCTTAAAGACTAAAAAGCTTTGCTCTACAATAGGATTTTTTGTTTATTTATTTCATATAATCTACCCTTCCCAATTTTATACATTATATATTATAATTATATATTATATATTTTATATAATCTACACTTCCCAATTTACCCTACCCTCCATTCACTGGTAACCACTGTTCTACTTTCTCCTCCATGAGTCCAACTTAATTTTTAATATTTTTTATTTAATTATTTGTAAGGAGAGCGAGAGAGAGAGAGAGAGAGAGAGAGAGAGAGATGAAGAGGGAATGAAAGAGAGAGAGAGAATATGAATGAATGAACATGCCAGGGCCTCCTGCTACTGCATATTAACTCCAGACACATGTTCCATTTTATGCATCTGGCTTTGCATGGGTACTGGGGAACTGAACTCAGGCCTTGAGGCTTTTCAAACAAGTACTTTAATTCATCTCTCCAGCCCCAAGTCCTACTTATTGAATGAAATTAACTAATCAATTTTAATTTTAAGAAACAGGATCTCATTCTTTTGATGTGGTTATCTTGGAATTCACAGAGATATTCCCTTTTAAGCCTGGCAAATGCTGGAATTACAGGCATGACTTAAGTCTGTTTATTTTAAATTCATCATGTATATGGTATCATGTAGCATATGTCTTTGTGCGTCTGGCTAATTTCCTTAGCATCATATCTTCTATGTACACCAACATTGAAACACATGGGAGATTCATTTACTTTTTACTGTATTATGTGGCTTCTTTTCTTTATCCATTTGTGTGATAGTCATTCCTACTTCCTACTAGAATACATACCAAACAAACAACATCAGAACAAAAACACAATTGTTACAGTCAGCTCCTCCTTGCTGGGCCAAACATCCAACCTGACACAGCTATGGGAGAAAAGGGGTTTATTTCAGGCTTACAGAGTTCAGTGGAACACCCTTGTTGGCTGAAGAAGCTGGCTCCATTACAAAGATCTAAGCAGTGTAAAACCACCAACAGCCAGCACCACAAAACATCAGCAAGCAAGAAAAGCAGAACTGAAACGGGGCTTGAACTGAAGATCTACCCCCAGACACACTTTAGAGCTGGACTCCAGGATCCACCAGTAGTGACACTCCCCCTTGTAGCAGGGTTCTGCCCGCTAGGGGCTCAAATAAGAAGCTTAATAAAAAATAACTTCATCTATAAACTACTACAACCCTCAGCACAAAGAATGAAAGGGTTTTCTGAAAATGTAACTTTTATTCACTATTTGTGGGATGGAAGTGGGGAATGATACAGAAGTTTCTAAAAAATTAAAAATAGATTTCCTATATGATTCTGTTGCCTCCTGAACTTTCATGTGTGAATCATTTCCCAAGTGATTTCAGGGCAATTGTAAGGTGTGTTTTAGTGGGAATGAAAAAGAATAAAAAAGTCATATCTTGTTTTTGCAAGGATTTAGAAGTAAATGTTTTTCAGAGGAAATTTTATTTTAGACTTTCAGCTTTCATTTTGTGTATGGGAGTCAAGAGCCAAGGTTGATGGACTAGATCTCCCTATTCTGTTACTGGAAGTCAAGATTTCACTGTTCTGTCACTGTGAGTCTAGATCGCGCTGTTTCTGTCACTGTGAGTCTGTATCTCACTGCTCTGTCACTGTGCGTCTGCACCTCACTGCTCTCTCACTATGAGATCTGAATCTCACTGCTCTGTCACTGTGGGTATACATTGTGCTGTTTCTGTCACTGTGGGTCTGAATCTCACTGCTCTGTCACTGTGAGTCTGCATCTCACTGCTCTGTCACTGTGGGTCTGAATCTCACTGCTCTGTCACTGTGGGTATACATTGTGCTGTTTCTGTCACTGTGGGTCTGAATCTCACTGCTCTGTCACTGTGAGTCTGCATTTCACTGCTCTGTCACTGTGGTCTGCATCTCACTGCTCTGTCACTGTGGGTTGTGCCATAAATGCTGTGTAGCAGCATCTTCTCCACCAAATGACACCAGAAAATCAAGTGATGTTGAACTATTAAAAAAACAATAGATAAATACAGATGGAAAATGGTGATGGGCTGGAGAGATGGCTTAGCAATTAAGGTGTTTGCTTGCTAAGCCTAAGAACCTAGGTTCAAGTCCTCAGAATACACATAAGCCAGATTCACAAGGTGGCACATGGAGCTCATTTGCAGTGGCTGGAGGCCCTGGTGTGCCCATTTTTTTTTCTCTCTCTCCTTCTCTCATTCTCAAACAAATAAGTAAATAAAATATTCTTTTTAAATAATAAAAAGTGTTGATTCTATGTTGAGTTTTAAGGTCCTGCAAACCTCATAGGAAGGTTACTTCAGCACCAACCTGGCTCAACAGAGGAGGGAGTTAACAGCCACCCTCTGTGCACAGGCTATGGGGCCTCCTCTTGCTCTCTGGGGCTCTGCAGGCTTAGCTGAGGATGGAATGGAGGTTGGCCACCAAGCTTGCAAAGGTGGGACGCAGAGGCAGCTATGGGTCTTCATTCTTTTAATTAAGTTTTTATTTATCTACTAGAGAGAGAGATACAAAGAGTGAGAGAAAATGAATGGGCATGCCAGGCCTCCAGCCACTGCGGATAAACTCCAGAAGCATGTGCCATCATGTGCATCTGGCTTACGTGGGTACTGGTGAATTGAACCTGGGACCTTAGGCTTAGGAGGAAAACACCTTAAATGCTATGCCATCTCTCCAGGCCCTGGTTCTTCATTTTAAATCTATATCATGGCTGATCTAGACTGAGGAAGAAGAGTGACTGTTCCAGACATAGAGTAACTAGATAATTGCATATGTCACAGAACTCATCTATCCTTATCATATTTATATATAGCCATAAAAGTGGGACTAGTGGGCTGGAGAGATGGCTTAGCGGTTAAGGTGCCTGCCTGCTAAGCCTAAGAACGCTGGTTCCAATCTCCAGAGGTTCCAATCTCCAGGTCCCATGTTTAGCCAGATGCAAAGTAACACAAGGGCGCAATGCCGCACTTGACCATAAGGGGGCGCACACATCTGGATTTCGTTCACAGCAGCTGAGACTGCTGGTGCGCCCATCTCTGTCTCCCTCTCCCTCTCCCTCTCTGTCTCTCTCTCTGTGTCTCTCTCCAAAAATAAATAAAATAATAAAAAAAATTAAAAAGTGGGACTAGTAATAAAATAACTGAAGTCTATTGAAAAGATGTCTTTCTCTTGAAAAGACATGGAATGCACTTGCATTTGTATTTCCTGGTCTGTGCCTCTTCCTACTGAGTATAAGTTATAAAAATCAACGTGACTACACTGTGATTCTTTGGTTTTAGTTAAGTTTGCTTTAACAACCAGCAAATTTGGTAACAGGAAGGTTTTGGATTTGGGTTACAATCTTGAATTTCAGATCACAAAATTAGTATAAGGTTTGAAAAGTTATTCTTATCAGCTTTTAAAAACTCGTAGAAAGCTGTGTGTGATGGCACAAGCCTATAGTGGCAGCACTCTGGAGGCTGAGGTTGGAAGATCACCATGAGCTCTGGGTCACCTGGGACGGCAGAGTGACTTCAAAATCATTCTAGGCTAGATGAGGAAACAAATAATAAATACATAAAACCACCCCAAACAAAAACACAACGAAAAACAACACAGAAAGACCCCAAGAAGAAAGATCTTTTTATAAATTCTGAGCTTGGATTGATTCATTTTAAAACTGTAGTCAAGTAGCATTAAAAGGAAAGTGAAATATTTCCCTTCACTTGTCCTTTTCTTTTCTTTTTGGTAGAAATGCCTAAGTGTCAGCACAGAAAGCATTCTGAGGAAAAGATGAAAGTATAATTCTTACTTCAACTGAAGAAACTTCCTGTGGTTTGCAAAACCAACTCATCAAATCAAGCCATTGTATGACACTGTTGCTTCCTGCCCTTGCCAGTTTCCAGGAGCTATCCTGTCAGGGAAGGCCATCTGTGTGATCTGACCGCCTTGTCATACCACATCAAATGGTATCCTTGAAGATGAATATTGTCAAAGGCAACGTGGGCAGTGCCGACACGATGGGCCACGTGTCGTGGTTAGGTTGATCTACCAGAGTCCAGAGTCACTGTCATGAGCTGTCACCACGCAAGCTTAGAGATACCCATATGATCACTTATATTAGATAGCTGCTTGTGTTTCATTAAAAGTGACACTGGCTGAAACATGCTTGTCCTTGAAATCTGAAACATAAAGACCACTGGAATTTTAAATACTTGAGTCAGTCATGACCTCGTTACTTTGAAATTCTGTGACCAGAACTGAAGTAAAAGTTTCTCAAGTAGTTTCTTATGCTCCCAATTCTACATATGGATATAAATGTGTACACGATAGACATGTCTCATGGGAGAGGAACAGAATTGATAGAGTTAATTTGATACAGTTGCTTTTACAGGGATTGCTTGGGCTGTCTTAGGGGATGTGGGCTGGATAGTGCAACAGTAGCTGTCTATTACAAGGCTTGAGAGTCAGAGAACCTAGTAGCTGCTCAGTCATGAGGATGGATGCCTCAGAAGTCCTAAACTGAAGACCTAAAGGATTCGGGGAGAGCCTCCTGTCTTCAGTCCATACTAGAATGCTACTGAAACTGGGTTCCCATGTCCAAGGACAGCAGCAGAAGGGCAAATTCATGCACCAGCAAGTAGAGAGGGCAGCCGAGTATACGCTCAGAATTCTCTTGGAGCTTCAGTCTGCCACTGGAAGTGACACTCATTCTGGGGCAAGGTCCTCCTCCGCCATCAGTCCTTCCATGAAACAACCTCATAGACCCATCCAAAAGGGACACCTGTTATTGGATTCCTAGTCTGATCAAGCTGACAACCTAACTGAGCCATCACAATATGGTTTTTCTCCTTGAGTACTTGGCATTTAAATATTATTTTCTAAATTATGTAATCATTTGAACTGTGGTAAAATGATGCCTAACATAAAAATTAGCAGTTGTTCATTACCTGTACATTTTAGTATTATTAAATATGCTCATGCCATTGTGAAATAATCATGATCATTCAAAACTGAAATAATACTCATTAAAATAATTCCAAATCTTCTCTTGCTCACAGCTGCAGGCCATACCATTCTTGTCTATGATTTTGACTACTGCAGTACTTGTAGAATCACACAATGCTCATTGTTCTTGGAATGCTTAGAATGGCATCAGGATTTATCTATATCCCATATATATATATATATATATATGGGAAAACTATTTTACTTATTTATTTGAGAGAGACAGACAGAGAGAAAGAAGGAGGCAGAGAGTGAATATGGGCATGCTATAGTCCCCTGCCACTGTAAACCAACTCCAGATGCATGGTTTATGTGGGCACTGGGGAATCAAAACTGGGTCATCATGCTTTGCAAGCAAGAGCCCCCCCACTGAGTCATCTCTCCAACCCCAAAATATCCTCCTCGAGAGGAATGAATGGTATTCTATATGTTTAATCTATCAGTCCATCATTGGAAACAGTTGTTTGCACCTTTTCGCTTCTGTAAATGATAATACAGTGATGGCATGGGCATACAAATTTGTGTTTTAGGTTTTTAATTCCATTCTTTAGACTATGTATCCAGAAGTGAAACTGAAAAATCATACAATAATTATATTTTTAATTTTCTAAGAAACCACTCATCATTTCCCACAGTGGCTATCATTTTATATCCCCACAAACAGTACATAAAGTTTCCAACTTTTTGTTATCTTGCTAGTATTTGTCCTATTCTATTTTTATAGAAGGTATTCCATTTGAAAATGTAATTTTCTTTCCTCTTGTGCAAGGAACTTGGAGTCTGTTAATTTTTATTGGATTAAATATTCCTCCAAAGACTCATAACATTCTTCTTATACATCCTGCAGCTCAGGTTTAAAGACTGAGCTTTAATAGACTAAAATCCATCATTAATTTCATGCATGGCTAGAAAATATAGGGCATAATATCACAATCTTTATTAGTATAACTCCGTTTTACAGTTCTATGTATTACTTGTAGGTGCGTGTCAAGATGTGTTTGTGTGTATGCAGGCATGTGTGTTCTCATGTGGTCATGTACATGTCATGGTGTGTGTGTGGCAGTCAGAGGAGAACCCTGTGATGCTTCCCCCTTCCTTCTCTCTCTTTGGAAATAGTTTTTTTTTTTTTTTTTTTTTTTTTTTTTTTTTTTTTTTTTTTTTTTTTTTTTTTTCCTGGTGGTTTTGTAGCTGCAGCTTGAAGGCTTTGGAATTTTCCCACACTCTTCCATTTCCATAGGTGCAGAGGAGGTCATAGAAAAACATGTCATTTTTATGCCTGTCTTTTTTTTTTTATTTATTTTTTAATGCAGGCACTAAAGATCAATCTCTGGTTTGCAGCATTTAAAGTAACTGCCTTTAGCCACTGAACCATTCTCCTAGCATCTTTATTTTAACTATTATGAGGTGTATTTGCTGCTTAATTTCTCAGTAATGTCTGAATTGTATCTAACCCATGACTCTAATTATGTTACAGAGACAGATTCAGTCATTATGCAATAGTATAATAAAACTGATTATTTTATTTTAATATTTTTATTTATTTATTTAATGGAGAGAGGGAGAAACAATGGGTGCTCCAGGGCTTCCAGCCACTGCAAATGAACTCCAGATGCATGTACCTCCTTGTGCATCTGGCTAATGTGGGTCCTGAGTAATCAAACATGGGTCCTTTGGCTTTATAGGCAAACATCTTAACTGCTAAACCATCCCCCCAACCCCAAAGCAAGTATTTCAAAAAAGGATGTACATGGTATTTTAGTTTAAGGACTTATTTAATTATACCATTTCAGAAATGTCCTCTGTATTCATATATGCCAACTTGTCCTACAGTATTTTTAAGTTTTTGATAAACTTTAAATTTTTAAGTATTTTGACATTTATGTATAAATTTAGGCTGCCTGTAGATAAGCACTTGTGTGAACAAAGTTATTCCAAAAACCATTTTCAAATACCCAACAATTGACAAAGCATTCCA
>PVKW010049104.1:0-14023 GCA_004027895.1 Orientallactaga bullata | reverse complement strand
CCCCCCCCCCGCCCCGCATTACTCTATGGTTTCAGCTGGGGCCCTGGTGAGGTGTGATTGGCCGATTTTTCCTTTGGGTTCATTGTCCATCTGAAAAAGATAAGCAAATTCTCCAATGGAGAGAGAAGTTAGTTCTAGATATATGGGATGGCCATAGATATTTTAGAGGGAATTTTATATGCATAGGCCCTCTTCCTGCACACATTTGGTAGTGTCTTGATCTTGGAGACTGAGCTCATTTTTTGTACATGGTTTTGACTTATTTCCCAGTTCCAGCAATGAGTTCCATTGCACTGAGTGGATCTATTAGCCAAATCAAGAGCAGTTGGTTACCCACCATGGCTGTGTACCACTACTACACTTGTTTGAGCATTACATCAGGTTGTTTCCTGCTGGGTAGCTTAGACTGTGAGTTGTTTGGACAGATGTTGGCCATTTCCCCCCAGTTGCTCTTGTAGCACCCTCTGGCACTAGACTAGCTAACTGTCTGGGGACTGACACTCTTCCAGATTCTGGCCAGGTCTCTCCATGTTTTGTCTCACACGCGTGTGCTGTCTTCGACAGTAGGGTCTTACCATTAACCTTTGGTGGGTCATCAAGAACTCTGACAGAAATCTGTCTTTTTTTTTGGTCGGGGGAGACCTTGTAGGTGTCTCAGATTAACAGCTCATTGTGAAAGTTAACCCCGTGCTGTTACTGGGAGTTGTAAGTCAGCGCCAAGGGAGGTGAGGGAAGAAAAAGAAAGATAATATGAAAGAGAAAGTGAGTATAGAGAGGAGAGGGAGAGGGAGAGAGAGAGAGAAGAGAGAGAGAGGCACAAAAAGATTAAGGTTGGTCTTCATGATGTTCTCTCCACTTTCCTGTGGTTCAGATGTTCCCTCTGCGGGCCTGCTGAGTGATCAATGTTTTAGCCTGTTGTTCGGTATAAAGGGGTTTATAGTATCATTTCCTTTTGGATCCCTATTTGTATCCCCCCACCCTTGTTCTCCCTCCCAACCTCTCGTTCACTCCCACCCTTACCCTCCCCCCATCCCACCCTCCCTATTGTCTCATCCTCATAGTGCTTACTAGGTTTGGCAGTATCTCAGGTGGATTCAGGTTAGGAGCGACAGATAAATGAAACCATGCAACGATCATCTTTTTGTGATTGGGTGAGCTCACTGAGGATGATTTGTTCTGTATTTGGCTTTTTTTTTTTTGAATTTCATTATTTCATCTTTCCTTACTGCTATGTAGAATTCCATAGTATAGATATACCACATCTTTGTTATCCATTCATCTAATGATGGACATCTGGGTTGATTCCAGCTCTTTGCTATTATGAATTGAGCAGCTATAAACATGGTTGAGCAAATGTCTCTGATCTAGACCAATGGAACAGAATAGAAGACCTGGACTTTGGGTCAAGTAACAAGAGCTACTTGATATTTGACAAAGGCCCTCCCAATGCAGAATGGAAAAAAGACAGCATCTTCAACAAATGGTGCTGGACAAACTGGACAACCATATGTAGGAAAATGAAACTCGACCCACACATCTCTCCATGCACAAAAATCAAGTCCAGATGGATCAATATAATTAATATAAACCAGAAACTGCTACTACTGGAAGAAAAAATAAGACGAACCTTCCATGACATAGGAGTGGGAAAAGACTTCCTGAACAAAACCCTAGCAGCTCAGAAATTAAACAATCAATCAACCATTGGGATCTCATGAAGGTGAAAAGCTTTTTCACTGACAAATATTCTATAACCAAAGCCAGCAGATTACCCACAGAATGGGAGAAAATTTTCACCAGCTATACAACTGACAGGGGCCTAACTTCTAGAATCTACAAAGAACTCCAAAGCCTAAACAATAAATCACCAAACAACCCACTCACAAAATGGGGCAGAGAACTGCACATGGAGTTCTCAGAGGAAGAAATACAAATGGCAAACACACACTTAAGAAAATGCTCAACATCCCTAATCATCAGGAAAATGCAAATTAAAACAACTATGAGATTCCACCTTACCCCAGTAAGGATGGCTAACATTAAAAAAAAAAAAAAAAAATGAAAACAAATGCTGGTGAGGCTGTGGAGAAGTAGGAACAAACCTTCACTGTTGGTGGGAATGTAAAATGGTTCAACCATTATGGAAAACTATATGGAAACTCCTGAAGAGGAAGACCATAGAGCTGCCAACAGATCCAGCTATTCCCTTACTGGGCATTTTTTTGGTTTTTTTTAGGTAGAGTCTCCCTCTAGTCCAGACTGACCTGGATTTCACTTTGTAGTCTCAGGGTGGCTTCGAACTCACAGCAATCCTCCAACTCTGCCTCCTGAGTGCTGGGATTAAAGTTGTGAGCCACCACATCCAGCAAGTATTTTTTTTTTACTGAGAGGGAGAGAGAGAGAGATAATTGGCACTCCAGGGCCTCCGCCACTGAAATCAAACTCCAGATACATGCACCATCTTGTGCACATATGCAACTTTATGCACTTGCATCACCTTGTGTGTCTGGGATCTGGAGAGTCAAACATGGGTCTTTAGGCTTCACAGGCAAATGCCTTAACTGCTAAGCCATTTCTGCAGCCCTTGTTGAGTATTTTTTTGAGTATTTAAAAAATATTTTTATTTATATGTGAGAGAGGGGAGAGAGAGAGAGAGAGAAAGAGAGAGGTTGCACCAGGGCCTGTTGACACTGCAAACTCCAGACTCATGAGTCACATTGTACATCTGCCTTTATATGGGTACTGGGGAATCAAACCCAGTCAGACAGCTTTGCACTCAAGTGCCTTCAACTGCTGAGCTATCTTCCCAACCCTTCTATTAAGTATTTGGTCACAGCAATGAGAAAAGTAACTGAGTAGTTATTGTGGAGTTTGATATTTTAGAAATTATTACAGTGATGATGGAAACTCATCATGGGGACAACAGAAAACAGGATATCTGAAGAATGTGAACTTTGTTTGGGATTGTAAGGTTTGAATTGTTGAAGCACAAGCCAAGAAGGAAGCTCTGGAAGGTTTTGCAGTAGGCTATCTAGCATTTCCAGAATGTCCAGATAGCTCAGTTTCAAATTTGAGTTTCCAGCACCTCATCTAAGGACAGCATCAGCCAGGATTCTCTTCAAATGACCTTCAAGGTGCTGTAAAACTCTGGACAACCATGTCCATGGGCTCATGGTTTACTAAGAAGCATGAATGCCGGGTGTGGTGGCGCACACCTTTAATCCCAGCACTTGGCAGGCAGAAGTAGGAGGATCACCGTGAGTTCAAGGCCAGCCTGAGACTACATAGGGAATTCCAGGTCAGCCTGGGCTAGAGTGAGACCCTATGTCGAAAAAAAAAAAAAAAAAAAAAAAGGGAAGCATGATTTCCTCAACTTCTTTTGTTTGGCACAACACATTAAGAATCACATAATGTCCCCCTGCCTTTGGATTTCCTTTCCCAGTTCAGTTATTTTTACCTTTTTTTTTACCTTTTTATTTTCAGTTATTTTTACCTTTTTAAATTTATGAACATTAATCTTGGATATCTTTTTAAAACTTATTTATTTATTTGAGAGAAAGAGAGAATATATGGGTATGCCAGGGCTTCCTGCCACTGCAAATAGACTCCAGATGCATGTGCCACTTTGGGCATCTGGCTTTATGCTGGTACTGGAAAGTCAAATTCAGGCCCTTAGACTTTGCAAGAAAGTGCCTTTAGCCTCTGAATCATCTCTCCATCCAGGATATCTTTCAATTATCATGTAAACCACTCTCCATTGCTGTGGTGCTAACTTTCCTGGGGAGACATGAACAAACATCTATTTGTCCCATATAGGGTATCAGCCATAGGCCAAAGGAATGACTCCCCCAACGCCCAGCTTAGAAAACCAGTAAGTTCATTGGGGTTGCTTATAGGAGTATGAGTGAGGGCCATGTTAGGCACACGGAAGGCTCAAAGGCAGCTGCACCACTAAAAGCCCACTACTCCTGAAAGACACATCCCTGGAGCTCCTCCCTTGACTTGCACACAGCTTGGCAATGGAGAGTCTTCCTGAGCAATTGTCACTGTTCGTATCATCTTGGGGAGCAGCAAGTTTCAGGAGCAACTGCAAACAAACTGCAGCTGCATGCACCACTTTGTGTATCTAGTCCTATGTAGGTACTAGGGAATCAAACCTGGGCTATTAGGCTTTGCAAACAAGTTCCTTAACAGCTGAGCCATCTCTTCAGCTTGGTTGTGCTGTCTTAATGAAATGAGAGAAAACCCGATTCATAATTTTGTGTAAGCATAAACACCAGGTCACTAAACCACCCAAGAAGTATCAAATATCCTCCCTCTCTTGCCAAATTGATTGCTACTTCTCTGCCAATTAGTTTCATTCTTACTAGGCTCTCCTCCCCACAGTTTAGTTAGTCAACCCAGAACTGCCTGTGTGTTGACAGCATCTAAGCTGTAGTAAACTCCCACTTCTTTACCAGACCACCCCCTCCCGCCCCGCCAAGCACCAATGCCCAAATCCCATAACCAGTTCTAACACTCTCCTAATAAGACACCCCAACATTCTTATCCAGGGAATGTGTTCCTCCCTTGCTGTGGAGGGTATAACTACCAGTGGGCTTCTGATCTTTGGCTGTAAGGCATTGCCATGGTATAAGTCCGATCTTTTTTTTCTCTAGAAAATTCTCCTGGTATCATCACATGGACAAGAATACTTAATACTTTGTCTATCTGGAAGTCATTTCTACCTAAATGAATGAGAGGGGGACAAATTTCTTTCACACCAGAGATGTTCCAACTCTAATTCTACCAACAAGCATACTCATGAATAAATCTTTTTGTGTTTATATGATAATATACTTCCTTCTAGACAGAATGCCTTGAGAAATTCAAGTCTGCCTGATTCAGCTTTGTAAGCCTGCAGTATCTTACATGTTGGAGGATCTCTTTTATGAATGGTATTAACGTGCATGGTGTTTTAAAACTGACAGTAATTGAAATGGATATCTAAAGCTGATGTGAAATCCTAGAAAAATAAAAACCTCATGGGGGAAGGAACTTTCACTTCTTGGGTCTTGAGGAGCCTTGCTTCAGGACGGAATGTTTCAATTTAGAGGAGGTTGCTATCTGGGGGTTTTGCATTTTCCACATGTATTGGTATATAATTCTCCCTGAGCAGGTTCCAAAGAAGAGTAAAGACATGTTTATCACCATTGTAGAGTTTACAATCTAACAGGATAGACAATGTACCCACATACTAAATGATAATCATTTAAGTAAAATAACCCAGAAATCTGCAGTCCTTACATTTTTTCTGGAAGACTTGAAAGAAGAGATGTGTAGGAGATGTTAAATTCAGTTGTACTGGAAAGAGATGAAAAAAATCTCTTCAAATGAGGGAAGGGCCTAGACAAAGATACAGAAATAGGGAGATTCTATGTGTTATAGGTAAAGGATGGTGAGGCATGTCAGTGAGTAGGTATAATCAGTTCATAGAAAAGGTATGGAAATAATAGGATTCACAATGGAGGATTTTCTTCTAACCTTACATCTGATTCCAAAAAAAATATTAAAAACAAGCCTACTTATACACAGGTGAAGCTTTTATTCAGTATTGAAAAACAGAATGAGGACCTTTTAGGAATAAGACTCCACGATACAAAGATGGATGTCCTTGGGTAGTTCACATTTTTTTTAACTGCTTGGAGACTTTTATTTGTGAGTAAAACATGTTGCATTGAGGAAAGGACATATAAGACCTTTCCTCCAAGTCTGTCCATAAATGCAACTATATTTCATGTTGTAATACAAAGAATTAAGACTACAAAAGTAAAAACTAAAAGTCATTGCATATGTGGGGTAAAGAAAGGGGGAGAAGGGATGAGGAAGA
Source organism: Orientallactaga bullata (assembly GCA_004027895.1). Taxonomy (NCBI): domain Eukaryota; kingdom Metazoa; phylum Chordata; class Mammalia; order Rodentia; family Dipodidae; genus Orientallactaga; species Orientallactaga bullata. Next base: position 8,154 of record PVKW010049104.1, on the reverse strand, counting down.
GTCCATGTGAGTAAGTCCAGGATGAAGTTGACTTGACAGAAAAGCGAGACACAGGTTGTGCAGGAGGGTCCTACTTTGGTGTCCAGTTGGTGGGATCAGAGGTAGCCCAGCCCAGGGCTCTACAGGGCCCACCCAAGCAGGCTTCCTCAGATCCTAGTACAGCTGGCACAGGCACTCCTGGACCAGCCCCCTTGAAAATTCCATCTGGCTACCCTCTAGTTCCAAGGATGTGAGTTAAGTAAAAATTCACAATGCAATGGATCAAGGAAGTCATGGACTCCATGAATGATGCTAGGCATTAGGTGAGACCTCCAGGGCTGAATTCTACCTTGAGTTTCATCAAAACCAGGGCACCTTTCAGACTGAGTTAAGGTGAGACCAGATCCCTATTTAAGAGCCTGGGAAGATGCCTCAGCGGTGAAAGGTGCTTGCTCATAGATCCCTGCTCAGCTCCAAAAACTTCCCCAATAACTGAGTGCTCTGCTGCAGTCTGCCACAGACTAAAATGAAAACTAAAGTAAAAAGTAGCTGTTCATGTTCACAGTCCAATGAGGACTAAACTGCAAACCTGCCGAAAGAAAGTTCTTAAAAGGACTCTTCCCCCTCCTGGTATCCCTTCCCTGTAATAGGAATCTAAGACCCCAGCGGGTACGATAAACTATGAGCTCCTGAATCTGGTTTTGGTCGTGAGGTCACCAGTTAGACCATGCATAGCATTGTACTGGGTGTACATAGGGCTACTTGCTGGGGTTTCTGGCCCAGCATCAGACCCAAACTCACCTCTGCAGAGTGGCCACAGTGCCCTGGGCCAATGGTGGGCATGCAAGTGTTTTCACAGGCCCCTGGATGTGTATTGTCTGTGACCATACAGAGGTCCCTGTGTATGGGAAGAATTGACATCACTGAGCAGAGGATGCCAGCAAAAGCCATATCTGATTCAGTCACCTGAGACACCTTAGGGTGGAGGGGAAGCCGAGCAGAGATAATGTGTATTTCACAACAGGAAGGACAGTGAGAGAGGTCAAGGCTCAGGAGGGTGACACTGTAACCAGAGCTGGCAGAAGCCTCCAGTACCTTCCAGCCAGGACCAGGATTCAGTGTCCCCCTCCTGCAGGGAGCATACCTTACAGGAGCAGGCTAAGCCCATCTACCCCAGAACCCAAGGCCTGGGTGAGGGGGTTGAACACAATCAGCACTGGCACAAAGAAGGGGCTGGTCACACATGGGAAGGGGTTCCGCTACATGGAGGGCTTGGCTTTCGGCATTCCGTTCATTACATGACAGGGCAGAACACAAGACAATGGAAGCTCTGGCACAGCCGGGCCATGAGACATGACAGTGCAAGATAGGCCTTCAGCAGTCACTCTTCTTGCTCTTCTTCCAGAAGGAAGGGGTGTGGAACTTCTCTTCTTCTTGGAAGGAGACTTGCCTGGAGACCCATCACTGCTAGGGTCCACAGCAGACGCTTCCTCAGTGACAGGGGAGGCTGCCTCTTCAGCCCCTGGGGCTGAGGCTGGCTCAGAGTTGGCCTCAGCAGGGGGCTGGGTGGGGCCTGAGGGGCCATGGGCTTCCTCCTCCTGTGTTGGGAAGCCAAGTGCTTCTGAAGGCTCATCGGGGAACAGGTCAGGGAGAGTTGGCTTGAAGGTGGCAGTATCACCGTCATCCCTGGAAGTCGGTTCCTGTGGAAGGTTAGGGTAACAGGCACTCTTTAGCATATCCGTCCTTCTTTAACACCTTTGATTGTTAAAATCAAAATAAGGTGAGCAAAAGAGAGAATATTGTGGACAAGTGTTCAAGATGGGCAGTGTCCTGGAGCACAGAAAGTTCAGATGGCTTGATTAGGGCCATGCGGTTGTTTAGGGACAATGTCAATACCATCATCTGAGTGGCCTAAACTTCACAAGTAACCCAGAGGATGTCTAGAAGGTAACCAAAAGTATTAGCTAGTCTCTAGTGAACACCAACGAATTGTATTTTGTTGTGTTAAGTGTTAGGATTCATGATCCTGACTTCTAGAGTTCAGTTTAGATTTCACTTATCTCTAAGAGGCCTTCTCTACATAGCATTATGTGCCCTGTGTTGTTGGGGTACTAAGATGTGGGCAGTCACACAAGCCCTCTCTTTCCTGTCTTGTTCTTTTCAATAACTTGGAGAGACTAACCCAAATAAATCCTCATTCTACCATGTAGATATCTAAGTAAACTTGTTCCCAAACTGAACTGACGTTCTGCTTAAAGAACACTAGACCATGACATGAGATTACCTCCTTTTAGGTTTACAGTGAGTTGGCAATTACACAGCGAATATAATTGATCCCTTAGGATTCTCTATGTCTTTGCCAACCAGTCCTATTTTCTCCTACCTGCTTTTTAGCCACGTAATTAGCACACTCACTCATGAGTACTCAAAGAGAGTAAAGGAAAGGAAACCATATTACCTAGTCTAGTCTAGTCTAGTCTAGTCTTAACTATGTCTAGTTTTGACAGCTGTCCTATCAAATCCTAATCATAGACCATTAACTATGTAACACCTCAAAATGACTTAGTCGAGGAAGTATTAAGGCAGACATTGTACTGTGTATTTCTTGTTCATTATATAACTGATAATCTTGTTCCAACAGTAATTATATTATTAATAATGATGAAAGGGCAATGAGGTCACAAAGAATTGTTTGAACAAACTATCAAATTTAAGAGTCAGAAATCTGAGCTCTAAATCCATAACTTCAATTTTAAAAGATCCTTTTAATGACTCTATAGCACACAGAGTTGAGATAAAGACATATGTTCATTCTTCAGTATGTTTTTCTACACACGCACTGCTAAATATATTGTACTATAAACACAAATGTATCACTAGATTGAATTTGTAACCTCCACCTTCCTAGCTCTGTTTTCCTTAAATAAATTTTATTTCATCATGAATATGATTATCACTAGCTGTCATGTAGAAACAGATTGAAATTAGAAGAAGTCTCTAGTCTCACTCTCTACTTTGCTAATTTACATATTACTGTAATTTTTATGAGAGAGAGAATTGGTGCACCAGGGCCTTCAGCCACTGCAATCGAACTCCAGATACGTGTGCCACCTTGTACTGATGCATGATGTTGAGCGCTTGTATCACCTTGTGCATCTGGCTTGTGTGGGACCTAAAGAGTTGAACATGGGTCCTTAGGCTTCACGGGCAAGCGCCTTAACTGCTAAACCATCTCTCCAGCGCAATTATGTAATTTTTTACTGGACCCTGTTATTTATGGATTTTGTTTCATTGCCTGGATGTGGAGACAATAAAGGTAGCTTACTATTGAGCTGTTATTCCATCACTAGTCCAAGACATCCCATGTTCAAGGTGGAGTTTTTCCCATTGGTTTTGTTTTGCAGTTTTGTAGAGGATTGCATTATCTGGGTTCCTCTGAACTTCCAGATCAAAGTTCATGGCTACTGAGGATATTGCTTGCTTGGCATTCAGAAGGCCCTGGGTTAGATCCCCAGCATTGTTCCTGCCAATGGATTCTGTAAAGCAAAAGTCCAGTCTTTTAAATGATCCCACGATGTTATTTACGGTTTACTGCTTTAGCATGGCCCTGAGCAAGGGCAGTTAAAGAAAGAGTAGGAGTAAAATCAAGTACTATCTTGTAGGTTTGATGGCTTTAAAAGCAGACATGGTCACAGACAACGCAGGAATCATTTTGAGGCAAGCCACCTGATCAGCCAGAAAATCACTGCCAATTTTCCTTAATAGCAATTTCTTTCTTTTATGTGACTATTAGGGAAGTCTGATAGCGAAAACAGGGTTAAAGCACAGATTTGCAACTTTGGCTATATATTAACTTTTTGGGGGGAGTTTTTTAAGTCCCCAGTACTCTTCATTCATCATAATTTGAGAAGTGATAAAACCAGGCATCAGTGTTTTCAAAGCCTCTACAGAAATTCTAAATCGTGTACCCAATTTTCAACTGTCATTAAATAATTTCTGATGTCTGAGTGCGCTTACAAACGTGCAGTTGCAAAAGGCACCAGGATTCCTATAAGTTCACCAGGAAATCCTACTGATGTGGCAAGGTTGGTAGCCACTGGTTTAGCAAAGAGCGAGGATGGAATGCAACTGAGGATGTGGGTACAGGTGCCTGTCACGTAAATCTTCTGAGGGCTCCCAACAAGAAACCACCCGCAGCAGTGTGAGCTGCCTTGCAGTTTTAGATTCTTGGGAAAGAGGAAAAGGCTTTTGCCTGGAAAAGGGATGCCATCTGCCCTTCAGTCTTTCCTTCTCACCTATCACTTTCTTTTCATACACCCGGCAGTGATCAGATGGCTCTGGTTCACATCAGAGGCCACCCGAAGCTGAAGAACTAGGAAGACCTAAAGAAGGGATGAGAACTTAATTGCACTTCATGCGGGATGAGAGAGAAGACTTTGAATCTTGGGGAAATGTTTTTATTTTTAATGATTTTTTTAAATTAATTTATTTATTTATTTATAGAGATAGAGAGAAGGACAGAGAGAGAGAGAGAAAGAGAGAATGAGCACGCCAGGGCCTCTAACCAATGCAAACGAACTCCATATGCATGTGCCACCATGTGCATCTGGTTTACCTGGGACCTGGAGAATCGAACCTGGATCCTTAGGCTTCGCAAGCATGTGCCTTAATCGCTAATTAGGCCATCTCTCCACCCCCATGTTTTTTTTTTGTTTGTTTGTTTTGTTTTGGTTTTGGTTTTGCTAGGTAGGGTCTCACTCTGGTCCAGGCTGACCTGTAATTCACTCTGTAGTCTCAGGGTGGCCTTGAACTCTCGGTGATCCTCCTACTTCTGCCTCCCGAGTGCTGGGATTAAAGGTGCGCACCACCACGCCCAGATCCATGTTTTTATTTTTAAAGGAAGAGTGGGAGAGGAATTGGCCTGAGAAACGCTATCCATCCCTGTTGCACACCTGTAAAGACAGAGAGGCCATGTGGATAATTGATCAGTGTGGTAGTATGTCATTATTCACATTGATTCCTAACTAACTTATTCACAAGAGCCCTCATGAGAGGAGATGCACAGAGGTGACATTTGAGGCATGGCTTTGATCATCTTCACTGCTTAACAGAAACAAAATTCTAGAGATGTGCCCAGATCTGGAACATGTTTAAGCCACACTTAATCTGAGAAAGCTTCAGGATTTTGTAGATGGGAAAGAGGCCTAATAAATCCAACTGCCTTCCTTGTTTTTCTTCCTCATCCTACATGTTAAATGAGCCAAATGTAACAAGATTTAGTTTTACAATATCCCAAATACCTGACATAAACCACAAATAAACAGTGCACTTTTACTGTGTTCTCTGAAGGAGCACATGTGCCAGCAGGAGGCCTGGAGTGCAGGCTCTTCTTGCCCTGCTTAGCCAGCTGGTTTGGCCTTGGTCTCAACTGGCATTCCTGGTGGCAAGGACTTTATCATCTCAGCCTTTTTTATATATTATATTTATTTATTTATTTGAGACAGAGAGAGGCAGAGAGAGAGAGAATGGGCGTGCCAGAGCTTCCAGCTACTGCAAACAAACTCCAGATGCATGCATCCCCTTGTGCATCTGGCTTATGTGGGTCCTGGAGAATTGAACCAGAATCCTTTGGTTTTGCGGGCAAATGCCTTAACCACTAAGCCATCTCTCCAGCCCTCATGTCAGCCTCTTGGGAAGGTGGCTTGTGTAGAAAGGTTGTGGTCTTACTGATTTTGAATGTATTTTTATCTTGGGATTGTCCAAAACTGGTGATATGCCAACATAGAGCTTAAGTGCAGTGCCCTCCCAGCTCAACACACCACCTCTTCTGCCAATGCCTTCTCACCTGCTCGCCCCAGTGGAACTCATTAGGCTGCATGGTTTGTGGGGCTTCACTTCCCTTTTTGATTAGCTTGTTATCTGCCTTCAAAGCTAAGTCCTAATTAATGAATTCCCTGATGGGAGAATAAGCCCCGCCATTGCCAGCAAGTCCTTCCCCTGGGAATCCTTGCTTCCCATCAGAAAGGGGCAGACGTTTGGCTGCTGTCCAACCTAGGGCTTCACAATTCCAGTTTGATAAAGCCTTGGAGAGTCTCTTTCGGAATCCACTTCCTCAATCACCAGCATTTCAGAGCTAATTACACTGATTTAATGCACCTGGCTCTCACTTACACTTAAAACCTCAATGTCAGAGAAAACACTTTGACCAGTCAGCATTTATAGGGAAGCCAGGGAAGCAACCCGGCATCGGTTCTGGGGCATAAGGTTGGCATCAGGTTGTAAGAGTCACCTTCAGCCCCAGGGAGAGCCCTCTGCCCTCCTATTGCCATAGGGCCAGAAACCATGCTGAGGATCTTCATCCTAGCACATCTGTGAGCTCACGCTGTGTTCTGATGGCTTAGTGGGTGCGGGTCTGCTGTCATCAGTTAACACCAATGACAGAGTACAAGCACCTGTCCTTTACATGGGAAGCTGTGGGGAAGAGTGGCTAGGAGTCTGGGGCCAGGTAATCTTGGGTTTAAAATCCACCTCCAGGGCTGGAGAGATGGCTTAGCGGTTAAGGCGCCTGCCTGCTAAGCCTAAGAACGTTGGTTCCAATCTCCAGCCGTTCCAATCTCCAGGTCCTACGTTTAGCCAGATGCAAAGTGACGCAAGGGCACAATGCCGCACTTGCCCACAAGGGGGCGCACACATCTGGATTTCGTTCGCAGCAGCTGAGAGATTGCTGGCGCCCCCATCTCTATCTGTCTTCCTCTCCCTCTCTATCTGTTTCTCTCTGTGTCTCTCTCCAAAAATAAATAAAATAATAATAATAAAAATTTTAAAAAATCCACCTCCAACGCTGGAGGGGTTTGGGCAAGGTAATTATTCTCTCTCTCTTTGGGTTTTCGACTGTAAAATAAGCTCACCTAGTTAGGTTCTCTACACAACAGTATTTTGTAATTTGTAATGTGTCAGCTCCTGGGTCTCACTACCAAGGACACTGGCATGGCTGGATGGGTTGCATTTAGGGCTTTGATGGCTTATAATCTACCCCCCCCCCAAGTGCAGTGTAGGTTCAGGATGATAAGCACTGTCATGAGTTAACTGCAAGATTGTGCATGTAAAGCCAAGAAACTCCAAGTAGTTCTTTGGACCTGCAGCGTTGGCATTGACCAAGAACTTGTGTGTTTAAAGTGTAGACCTTCATGCCTCATCCAAGTACCTTCAATCACAATGTGAATTTTAACAAGGCAACTTGGTGATTGGTTTGCATGTTACATTTTAAGAAGTACTGATATAAATAAGCACCTAGTATTAATCTGGCACATAGTAGGAGCACATAAGGAAGATGGTCTTTTACGTCTTTGTATGGTAACCATTGCTGATGGTAATGCAGGCTATGCACTAATGGAGACCTGCTTGGAACAAAAGGCTTTGAACTGAAGCCTGCTAACTTGCTGGCTGGATGGATGGACTTGTCCTTTCTAGGCTGCCCCCCCCCCCAACTCTGTAACATCATAGTGGAGGAGAATCACTATTGCAAACCCCTTATTCTGGTCTTTGGGGGAGGGGTGGCTAAGATGAGTCAATGATGAGGAACTACTCATGCACTGGTGATAGAAAAAAAGCTACCAATATGACAGATTAAAAGTTGTGCATGCCTCCTCGCCCAGCAAAACCACTCAGACATCAGCACCTGACCCCTCCTTGCTCCATGCCTCCTCGCCCATCAAAACCACCCAGACATCAGCACCTGACCCTTCCTTGCTCCATGCCTCCTCGCCCATCAAAACCACCCAGACATCAGCACCTGACCCCTCTTTGTTCCTTCTGGAGAAGCCTTTCTGACAGAATGAGGCTAGAAAGAGTTAGAAGACACAAATTAAAAGACATTCATGTGGATAATGAAGAGATGATCTATTAGGGGACCCAAGACAATCCTTTGTTCAATAAGGCCTAAAGAAGTTTGGACACCCTGCAAGACAATGGAGATGTAGGTCCATGATGGAAAGGCATTTTTTATTTTTTGTGAACCAGTCTGATATTTCATCACCATCTGTATGTAGGTCCTTTTCTTTGGTCCATTTCTTTTGAACATGATGTTACATTTATAAAAGATAAATGGTTAAGAACATTATAACTTTCATGAAGATAGTAAGAAAAGATCTCATCCTTTTCTAGGCAGGCATGAGT